>CM076583.1:1247184019-1247252465 GCA_034641835.2 Pinus albicaulis
TTCCCTGTATGCGGATACTGCTTGCAATAAGGACGCCGGTGTTAGCCACCTATAATATTTTGTTATACCAAAAGGTGGCTAAATATTTTTGGAGCCTCCAAGGAACAATTTTATCACTAAAAATTGTTGGCTCTTGAAGTCTCTCTAAGGCCTCATGCCTCTGTCCAGATCCCTTATTGCTGTTTACATCCTAAAAAATCCTTCAAAAATCCCAAGTTAAATACTGCTGCAGAACCCCTTGGTCCCCTTCCTTTTCTTCCTCACTAACCTCATTTTCTATTCTCCATTTCCAATGAAAAACCCACAATTTCATGTTTCTCCCTTTCCATTTCATTAAAATCCCTTTTATAAGGTTAAAAACCCACTTTTTAACCTTACCAAAACCTTCATTTCCTTCAAGAAACCCTTCAAAAACCATGAAAATACATGTTTTTATGTATAGAACTTAAGCCCCTCGAGCTTAAGCCCTTAGCCCCTTTTCTTCCATATGCCCGCACCCTGGAACCAAGTTTTAACCCATTGGCGCTTATCGCAAAGCGCAGATCGCAGAATTTCCAAATTGTTTTTTTTTTTTTAACTAATGCATCGCAAATATTTGCGATGCGATCCATCGTAGATCGCAGATCGCAATTTTCACTTTTCCTCCAAAAAGCATCGCAAATATTTGTGATGCGATCCATCATAGTTTCCGCCCATCGCATAATCGCAATATCGCATTTTCTCTCTGTCGCCTAATCCGCCATCACGTTTTTCACTTTTGCGATTTGCGATCAGTCCTGCTGGGCCCACCGTACGATCCCCTTGCCGCTCATATAAAATGTGCCTTTTTCCTTTGTAAAACTAAAAAACGTCATATTGTATTGTTTACAAAGGTTTTTCCGCTGCCTTCTCCCAACCGTTGATCTTGCACGATCGACGGCTTAGATTTTATCTTTTTCCACCATTCTATGATTTCTCCAAATAATCCCGACCATTGGATGATGCCATCCAATGGCCCTACTTCCTTCGCACATCCTCCCATGCAGCTTAACCTATAAACGCAGGATTTTATAACTTTTGTTTGTATTTCGCAGGGTTTAACGTTTTTCGCTATATTCAGATGAAATTCGAAAGATGAGGGTGACGACCCTCCCTCCTTCGATTTATCAAAGGAAATCGTTTCGCAGGTGTCAAATTCACGTTTTCATCAGTGTTTCATGAGGCATTGATGCCGTATGACCCTGTGTAGCCCTGTGTAACAGCGAAGCACCAAGAATCTGGCACAGTCAAAGAGTATCAGCTGTAGAAGACCAGAAAGGTGCCAACACAGAGAATTGAAGACAGTTTTATGGAGATTATGGCTAAGACTGTTATCAAAAGCCTAATCCCCTAATCTAAAACACAGTCTGCAGAATACCTAAAGTGTTTTAGTGACAACAAACCCTCCACCACCACAAAAAGGAGGCGAATTGATTCCTCCCAGCGACTAAACGCCACCTGTTGCCTCAAACCTTTCAAACCAGGGCCGAAGTTATTGCAAAGGAAGATGTTTTGCCTCAACGCAGCCGAGAAGTTACTTCTGCAAGGAACTTAATGCGAGAAATATCTGCAGAGTTATTTCAACCTCACGCCAAACCTCAAAGGTCAAAAAATTCTTTCCAGCAGACCTGATAGTTAATGTAAAATAGTTAATACATAGAACCACCTGTAAACTTCTTCATCGAGCCCCTCAAAGGGCCAAGAAGTCTTGAATCTGTATTAATTACTTTAGCAGATCTTTTATCAGATCTCACCTCCTCATTCTTCCATAAATACTTCTGTAGAAGATGAGAAATTGTTGGTTGAGTTGCTTACAGAGGTTTGAAATACATTTGAGCCTAAACTCCTGATTGTAAATAGTGTTCACGGGCCCTTGGAGCTCTTCTTGTGATAGATTAGTTAGGCTGAATAGTGAAGATGATTGCTGAACTGAAACATTGGACTTGAAGACTATAACCGGTTTGACATCAATATAAAAGTTGTTTCTTGGGATCCTGGTCTATGTCATTGGTGAAGTACATCTCTCTTTGTTATTGTTTTCCTTCTATGTATGCCATATTGTTCATATTCCTCTGTAAAGAACAATTTAAACAGGGTTAGGATCTACTGTATATCAGTAACCTTCTCTGGCTGAGAAATCTTTATCTTAATGTTTTCCTCAAGTTTGTTTATTTAAGAATGATTCAATATTGTTTAAACAGTTAGGAATGTTGGCGTTCCCTCGTCCTTCTGTTTACATAAACATTGTTCTTGAATGTGATTTCCATTATTTGCTATTAAAGTTAGACTAGAGAAGATATGGTTTGCCCTGATTCCTAGATTCTTTTCTCCAAAGGTAGATTCTGAAAGTTTCCCTTGGTGTTGACTGAAAGCAGACTAGGTTTAAAAGTACTTTATCTGATCTTAAGTCACACTTTGTTTCTCTTATGTGTTTTCATACTTTCTGAAGGTAATTATGTGGATTACTGGATTGTTTGTCAATTAAGTTGCTTTAATAGAACTTGCCCAAGAAGTTTATGGTTAGCCCTGTCCTTGGTTGGTTTTAAACAGTTACTTAAGAGGCTTTTCTTGTTTGGACTGACTATAAATCCTCTGAGAAATTATTATCAGTTTCCACCCCTCCAACACTTTATTGTTTCCATCCCATCACTCTAATCTCAATAATCTTGTGGTATAGATGACTTGCCCCTTGGATCATTCTTGATGTTGTTGTTCAATTAAAGCCCTGTTATGACTCCATAGCCCAATGGACTAAAACCCAGCGTTATATCTATCTTTTAGCCATAGCTGTTCTTCCCTCTTGCAACTTCTCACCTTTGAAACTCTTTGCATTCAGGACTTTCACCTCGAACAATAATCAGGCTCAACCATCCAAAACAAAACAAAACCCTGGGCCTTCATAACTAGCCTAATATCATTATCTCAAACTTCAAAGAAAATATCCATCTTTGTACATATTGGAGAGATCCCTCTCCGGATTTAGGAGGGCTAGATCCTAGAATCCCATAGTTGGTTGAAACGATGTTGTTTCTGTAATTGGACTCTGCCAATCTTGCTAATAAATTACAGAACCCCAATAGCCGGTAGTTGGTTGTTGGTTGCTGTTTGATCACAAGTTGTAACATTGAAACTCTCTGAAATAAATATACAAGTCTGTTGAAGTTGAAAAACAAATTGAAGTCTTGGATGTCTTGATGATGCTGTTGCATGTCCGTTCCTGAGAAGGCTCTATCATTGGATTCATGAGCTTGGTTGTTGGTGAATTATTCTAACTGTTTAATGTTTTCTCCTGTTTTCATTATGTTTCATAATCTCTTACTACGGTAGGCTGAAAGTTTTAGGCTAAGAAATGACTCCTGGAAGCACCTTAGACCTGTTCACCCTTCACTGTTTTATGTTTTCTTCTGCTGAAGTATTTTAGAGGCTTTAAACTTTCTCTTTAGTCTTCATGCTCGTTTATTTCTATAATAGCTCAAATAGTTGGTTTCAGCATGATTTATGGTTCTCCCTGCTTGTCTTCCATCACTTGAAAGCTGTTATTGAAGTCTCCCTTAAAGTACCATTGTTTTAAGTTAATCAAAGAGGTCGGTTTTGATCTTTCCCTTTGCCATTACTTGAACAGTTGTTTTGAAGGTCGTTATAGTTGTAAGCATAGATGTTATTTAGGTGTTCCCTCTTCTATAAATGCAACTATCAGTGAATCTTTTATGTTTTCTAAGTCCTTTAAAATAAAATATTTGAGGAAATAGGGAGTTCCCCGAATCTTAGATTTCATTTTAAAAGTTGTCTTGAAGTCATTATTTGCTTAAAGAATGTTTGTAGAATTTATGGTTAGCCCTGTCTATCAAATATCTCTTTATTGTTAAGTTATGTTTTCAAGTTCCCTTTGTTGAGAATTAAGATTCTCTTTCCAAAACATTAATGTCCATCTCATTCCAAAACAAAGGATCCTGTGGCCAAGTTAGATTTTCCCTTTGATATCCCATATCCCTTGAAGAGTTTGTCATGACCTTATTTTTACTCCATTTCCCAATGAACCAGATACTTTTTCTTTATGTCTATCTTTCCTAGACCTTTCATGTTCTGCTGCGTCAACTCAATCCAACCAAACAAACAACTACATTTAATAACTAGTCTAAAATCCATACTCAAAGCACACAAGATAAACCTTTGCAAACAAATATTTGAGAGATCCCTCTCTGAGAACAGGAGGACTAGATCCTGGAACTCTAAAGATTGGTTCTGATGTTGCCTTGTCTTTTGATTTTCCAAACTGTCAAAACACGGGATACCAACATAATGGCGATCACGGTGGGACCCTACTGAGAATTAGAGGCTTCAAAACCTTTTCTTGAACTTTTAGGTCCAGTATAACATAAGTAACTTTCCTCAAGCATTGCCTAACAAATGGAAATCATGATAGGACTTAATTGAATCAGTGACAAACTAAGTAACCCTTAGGATTCTCGTAAAGCCTTACCAAACCTTGAAGGAACCAGTTACCAAGCCATAAGAGCAACTCTGTTTGTTTGAACACCTTAGCTAAGTGCAAAATCAGACTTAGAACACTCTCTTAACCTATAAAACCAAAATAACTCAGAAAAACCCAAAAAACATCTCAAGTTTGGCTTCATAATAAACATTGGTAGTGGACCATAAAACCTTTTACCTCCTTAGGAGCTAAAAAACTTCCACTTGGCGACTCCACAATCCTTAGCAGACCTTAAGACTCCATTGGGAAGAACCCTTATCATTATAATATCATTCAAACTCAGTTAGAGGACTGTAGGATTAAGATTTGTGTAAACAGATTAGTTAACCCCTCAAAGATTGTCATACTTGGTTAAACTTTTCTTATTAGTTGGGTCTCAAAACACAGCATAGTGGCTTCTAAAAAGATTCACACTAGAGCCCATCCAGACCCTAATCCACTCAAGATAGTTGATAACCCATAAAGTATCCTTTGGAAGTCTCCTAGGATTAAATTATCAATTGTTTTCAGATCACCCTTGAGAGCTAATTCAGTCCCTGAAAATCTTTCAGCTCTACAACAATCACAAGTTGACCTAGTAAACCCGTTTAGAACTAGGTCATTTGATGATATAATCCAGTTAGACTCTGAATCTTCGCTTTCATCCCCGGAGACAAGTAAACATCCTGGTAGTAGAGAAACAACACCTCCTGATTTACATTTCCTTCACAACCTAGGTGTCTCTCATCCAAGATCAGCTCAACAGTCTACTCCTGGTCCATCCACTTCTACTCATCCTACATCCACTGTTCAAACCACCACACCTCAGCCCGCTTTCCCTTTTGTCAATCCACCTGTGAATCCACCCCCACCACATATCATGGCAGCATGGTATGCTCCCTTAGCCCTTACTGTACCACTAGTCAATCTCCCACAGGACTATCAGTCCAAAATTCCATTATATGATGCTAATAATGCTACAACTGCATCACAACATGTGGATAAGATGAATGACTATTTTGACCGAAATGAAATCGATGATGATTCTGTCAAACTTAGATTATTTTCTCAGAGCTTAGGGGGAGAAGTAAGAAAATGGTTTAAAGGTTTAGCCCCCCGTAGTATTAACGATCTCCAAGCCTTCCATCAAACATTCCTAAACAAATGGGAAGTAAAGAAGAATCCTCTCCAAGTCCTTGTTGATTACAACAATCTCCGTAGGAATCCTGGGGAAAGTGTACAAGCATATTGTACTAGATTTAACAGTGTATATAATGCACTTTCCCCAGAACTAAAACCTCCACAAGGCTCAGCCTTAAACAAGTTTCCCGAAGGATTTGACTCTGATATGACTTATTCACTAAGAGAAAGAGATTTTGCAACTCTTGAAGATATGCAAAGGGGTGCTCTTTCTGTGGAAGTCAACTTAATAGAAAAGAGAGCAAGAATGAAAACTAAAAAGAGAGTATCTTTCAGAGAGGAATCCCCTCCCTCTACTTCAAGCTCAAAAATGGAGAGAATGTTGGAAGAAATGATGAAAGAGATGAACATAATTAAGAAAGCACAAGCAAATCAAAACCAGACTACACTTCAAAACAATCAAAACAGAAATAGAAATCAGAATTATAGAAGAGATAACAATCAAGATAAGCAAAAAGAAAGTGACCAACAAATTAGACCTCCCTTTCAACAGAACTATGTAGATCAATATGAGGAAGACAGGGAGTTGGAAAGATTGGAAGAATCACATGTAAACTTGATTGGATCAGACAGTGGGGATGATGTTTTCCTCACTGAGGAAGAACAAGGTTTCTTCTCTAATGATCAAAATACAAAAACCTATGAAGATTCCGATGACTATAGATTGGGTTTTGAAAATGAAATCATGGAGGTACACAAACAATATGATCTTAGGAGCAAGGGAAGTATAGAGAATTCAAAAGATAAGAATACTAGCACCGCTGTCAAGAAAAACGAAGAAAACCAGCCCAAGAAGACAGCAGAAAAAATCAACATTTCGGCCAAAAAACCAGATTTAAATAAAGACAAGGGAATCCAGCCAAATGTTGAACAAAGTACCCCTAGCACTTCAGCTAGTGGTCCTAGTAAAACTATTCCTATCACTAGTCCAAGCAAGGTTCAGCAAATCAAAGCTGCTGAAAGGAATTCAATAGAAAAAACAGATGTAAATATTAACAAGTCAATTATTCCTTTCAGCCTTGAGGGAGAGATTGCTAAGATAAAAATTACCATCCCCCTAGCTGAACTAGTAACCCAAGAAGTGTACAAAAACCAAGTTTTGAAAGCCTTAAACTTAGGAAATGATACTGACACCTTAAACTTGACAGATGACAAACCTGAGCTGTTGTTTGGCCCAGAGGTTGAAGGAAAATATCAAGAAGGACCAGTCCCTCCCTTCTATGTCAGCTTGAACATACACGATAAAATTATACATAATGCCATGTTAGATTCTGGAGCTTCACACAACTTGATGCCCAAAGTAGTAATGGAAAGCTTAGGCTTAGAAATTACTAAACCATACAAAGATTTGTATTCTTTTGACTCAAGCAGAGTCAAATTCTTGGGTTTAATCAAAGATTTATGTGTTAACCTAGCTCAGATCCCTGCCAAAAATCTAGTGATGGACATAGTTGTAGCTGATATTCCCCCTAAGTATGGCATGCTCTTATCAAGATCATGGGGAGCCAAACTTCAGGGCAGCCTTCAAATGGACATGTCTTATGCCACCATCCCCATTTTCAATCAAAACAGAATATTATACAGGGAATCCCACATGAAGTACATGGTGAGTAACATGGACAGGCCAAAAAACACTCCAATCTATTCTATTAAATCAATTTTAGACTCCTTTATCTTGTGTAACGAAGATGAAATTACTCAAAAAGGTAAAGAAAACATGGACCCAATCAATTCACCAGAACAATCCAATCTTACCTCGAATCAACTTCAAAATATTGACAATCAACAGCAACAAGAAAGTGAAAATGAGTCAAACATACCTTGGACAATAAATTTCGATGGATCCTGCAATAAAACTAGTGCAGGGGCAGGTGTCTGGATCCAGAACACAAATCAGGGTTTTTCATACAAATTAGATTTCCCGTGCACTAACAACATCGCTGAGTACGAAGCCCTCCTCCTAGGTTTACAATTGCTCAAACAGTTAAAAGCCCAAAGGATATCTATCTTAGGAGATTCTGAACTTATCATCAAACAAATCAAAGGAGAATACTCAGCCAAGAATCCAAGGCTTAGGGAATATCGAAATGCTGCCCTAGACCTACTAAAAACTTTCGAAAAATATGAACTCATTTTCATTCCTAGAGCACTGAATCATCTAGCAAATGCACTTGCCTTCATGGCCAGCAATTGCCAAGTACCCGAAATAAATGAACAACTCAGTATAAAAGTTAAATACAGACCTGTTGTGCTTGATAACGAAGATCACTCACAAGTGTTTGAATCTGAAAAACATATAGATGGTTTCTTGAAATCAGAAAATGATTTCAGCATACCGACACCAGAAACTAGCCATGAAGAAAACTGTTTGTATATTGAACAAATCCCAGAGGCTGAAATGACATATCCTGCTGATATAAATCATTGCGAAAATCCTTTTGAAGCAGAGGTAGTGAACAATGAAGACCAAGAAGACTTGGAAGTCTTACAATGCAAAAATGATAAGATCCCAAGAGGTCTCACACCTTTAGAACACCTGTTTGATCTCAACGATGTAGCTAAAGAACCCAGAATGGAGCCTGTGGAAACAAATGTAGAAGAACATAACATAGGCAATCTAGCAGAACCTAAGATGATCAAGCTATCCAGCACCCTCCCAACCCACATAAAATTGCAGTACATAGAGCTTTTCAAAGAGTTTAAAGATGTGTTTGCTTGGGAATACAAAGACTTGAAATCATATGATACCAGCATCATCCAGCATAAAATCCCCTTGAAGGAAAATCAAAATCCTTTCAAGAAAAAACTAAGGAGAATAAATCCTCTTTTACTACCTTTGGTTAAGGCAGAAATTGAGAAAATGTATAATGCTGGGATCATAGTACCCATTAGATTTTCAGAATGGGTATCAAACTTAGTTTCTGTTAGAAAGAAAACAAGGGAGATTAGGCTCTGTATTGACTTCAGAAATTTAAATAGAGCCTCTTTAAAAGACAACTACCCCTTGCCCAAAATGGACCATATACTTCAAAGGGTAGTTGGGTCAAGAAGAATATCCCTATTAGATGGGTTCTCAGGTTACAATCAGGTGTTAGTATTCCCAAGTGATCAAATCAAAACTGCTTTTACCACACCTTGGGGTACCTTTATGTATGTCAAAATGCCTTTCAGATTAATGAACGCAGGGGCCACCTTCCAAAGGGCCATGGACATAGCCTTCTCTGAAGATATTGGCTATTTTATAATTATTTACCTTGATGACATAACTGTTTTCTCAAAAACTGATGAAGAGAATTTGATTCACCTAAGAAAGGTTTTTGAGAAGTGTAGGAAATTTGGCTTATCACTGAATCCCAAGAAGACCCTCTTTGGTCTCCAAGAAGGGAAACTTCTTGGTCATATAATTTCAGAAGAAGGAATCAAAATAGACCCTACAAGGATAGATGGCATATTGCAAATTAGCCATCCTAGAAGCCTCAAAGAATTGCAATCTTTCATTGGAAAGATTAATTTTTTGAGAAGGTTTATTCCCAACCTTGCCGAGCTATTAAAAAACATTACAAACATGCTTAAGAAAAATGTGGGTGTAAAATGGACTTTACCAGCTAAACAATCATTCGAACTGGTCAAACAAGCTCTTACTCAAACACCAGTCCTGATTAGTCCAGATTTTACCAAAGATTTTTATATCTTTTCTTTTGCATCTGAGCATACAATAGCTACATTTCTACTTCAAAAGAATGATTTGGGGCAGGAACAACCAATATCCTTCTTTAGTAGGGCCTTAAGAGACGCTCCTCTCAATTATAATATCATGGAGAAACAAGCCTTAGCATTAGTGAAAGCATTAAAGGACTTTAGGGTCTATATTTTACACTCACATAATTGCTTTTGTCCCACATACTGTTGTCAAGGACATTCTGAGTCAAGACCCTGATGGTAAAAGGGGAAAATGGATTGCAACTATTCTTGAATATGACTTAGAAATCAGGCCCACCAAACTAATTAAAGGGCAAGGATTAGCAAAACTTATGGCTGAGTCTAACTTCCAAGCACTAGACATGAATATGGTAGATATGTTGGAAGAAATAGAAGAATCTGATGCTATTTTTATTGAAGAAACATTTCTAAACTCTCCTTGGTATGTTGATATTGTTTATGTGATTTTATATTTAAATACCCCTCCTTCTTTATCTAAAACTAAGGCTAGATTCTTGAAACAAAAAGCTTTGAGTTTTTGCATATTAGATGGAGTATTATATTGGAAAAATGTTGTTGGAATTTTGCTTAAATGTTTACTTGAAGATGATGCAGGAAAAATCATGCATGAATTGCACGATGGTGAATGTGGAGGACACCTCTACTGGAAGGCCACAGCAAACAAAATTCTCAGATCAGGTTACTATTGGCCTACCCTTTTCCCAGACACTCAGAAGCTGGTCATGTCTTGCCATAAATGTCAGATCTTTGATGGCAAGAGAAAACTCCTTCCCTTACCCTTACATCCTATCAGAGTTGAGGCACCTTTTCAACAATGGGGGCTGGACTTCATTGGGGAAATTCATCCATCCTCCTCAGCCCAACATAGGTGGATCCTCACAGCCACTGACTTCTTCACCAAATGGATAGAAGCTATACCTACCAGGAGGTCCAATGACTCTGTCATTATCAAGTTTCTTGAAACCCATATCCTATCCAGATTTGGTTGTCCCAAAAAAATCATAACAGAAAATGCTGCTGCTTTCAAATCTAAGAAAATGGTTGATTTCTGTCACAAATACCATATAACCTTGGGCCATTCCACTGCTTACTATCCCCAAGGAAATGGATTAGCTTAATCCTCCAACAAGAGTCTCATCAATATCATTAAAAAGCTGTTGGAACAGAATCAGAAATCATGGCACAGTAAGTTGGTTCATGCTTTATGGGCTGATAGATTAACTACAAAGAAATCAATAAATATGTCCCCCTATCAGTTAGTTTATGGCATGGATGCAGTTTTTCCTACCTCACTGGGAGTTCCAGTCATGAAACTCCTTGAAGAAGTGCAGATTGAAGAGAATGATATGCAGAGGAGGATCAACCAAACTATCCATTTACAACAGACCAGAGAAGAAGTTTATGAAAGAACACAGTTAGTCCAAGAAAAAATGAAGAAACTATTTGATAAGAGAACTAAGGCAAACGATTTCCAAGTTGGAAATGTTGTTCTTAAGTGGGATTCAAGAAGAGAAGAGAAGGGGAAACATGACAAGTTTGAGAACTTGTGGAAAGGGCCTTATATTATTCATGCTGAGAGGGGTCATAATACATTTTTCTTGAAAGAATTAGATGGAGAAGACTTATATGGAGGTCCTGTCAATGGCATGATGCTCAAGCATTACTTCTGCCAAGAATCCTAATTTTCAAAGCATTTTTGTTTTACCATTGTAAAAATCATAGTCTAACCATTGCATTCAAAGTTAGAAAAATTCAAAAATACAAAAACAATAGGAAAAAAGAAAAGAGGGCAGATTGTCAAAACAAGAAAGGTATAGCCCCATACCAAAAAAGAGATAAATCTGAAAGTGTGCAAGCCCAAATGCCACTCTTGAAAAACACACTTCTAATTAGTCAAACAATTTAATCTTGACTAATTAGCTTTAAATTTTCTGCTGATAGGATAGTGAATTCGATCTGCCAAACTGCTTAATCTTGGCTTATCAGTAGATAGTTCAGGTTAGAAATTGAAGGGTCAAACAAACTCAAAATCTGAACCAAAGTTTCCAAAGAAGAATGACTCAAATCTGTTTTATCTTCTGGGTTAAAAAAGATATAAAGATCTGGTTCTAATCAACTTAAAACCTGAGCCAGAAGAAAAGCAAAGACAGCTCACACAAAAGCAAAAACAGAGCTGTGAAGGAAGAGAAGGCCATGATGAGACTTTCAGGTCTTAAGCCTTCCTTTTTGTTTTTATTTTTTGCAAATAATAATCTATGTGCAGCTTGTCTTTATGCCATAGATCACAGCAAGTCAAACAACTTAATCTTGAATTGGCTGTTTTTAAATTTCTGTTGTAGAATTTAGAAAATGGAACTCTGATTGGACAGTTTAATCCCAACAGACAGTAGATTGGGTAGAGAAATATCTGAGCTCAACTGTTTAATCTGAGTTCAGGGAGAAATAAGGAGTAGAAGTAGATTAGTTTTTATGCTTTCAAAAGAATAAAATGTTGTGAAAAGAGTTTGCCAATCCAAGTGCACTCTTATGAAGAAAAAATGTTAGATAAGTAGGATTGGGTAGGTAGAAAGTTTGTATTAATGAAAGTCCATTGTTTTCATTGCTGCTAAAAAGTTTTCAAAACCAGATCATCCAGCAAAGGATTGGCTCTTGAAGTCTCTCTAAGGCCTCATGCCTCTGTCCAGATCCCTTATTGCTGTTTACATCCTAAAAGCATCTGAAATCCTTCAAAAATCCCAAGTTAAATACTGCTGCAGAACCCCTTGGTCCCCTTCCTTTTCTTCCTCACTAACCTCATTTTCTATTCTCCATTTCCCATGAAAAACCCACAATTTCATGTTTCTCCCTTTCCATTTCATTAAAACACCTTTTATAAGGTTAAAAACCCACTTTTTAACCTTACCGAAACCTTCATTTCCTTCAAGAAACCCTTCAAAAACCATGAAAATACATGTTTTTATGTATAGGACTTAAGCCCCTAGAGCTTAAGCCCTTAGCCCCTTTCTTCCATACGCCCGCACCCTGGAACCAAGTTTTAACCCTTTGGCGCTTATCGCAAAGCGCAGATCGTAGAATTTCCAAATTGTTATTTTTTAGATTGATGCATCGCAAATATTTGCGCTGCGATCCATCGTAGATCGCAGATCGCAATTTTCAGTTTTCCTCCAAAGAGCCATCGCAAATATTTGCGTTGCGATCCATCGTAGATCGCAGATTGCAATTTTCAGTTTTCCTCCAAAGAGCCATCGCAAATATTTGCAATGCTATCCATCGCAGTTTCCGCCCATCGCATAATCGCAATATCGCATTTTCTCTCCGTCGCATAATCCGCCATCGCGTTTTCCACTTTTGCGATTTGCGATCAGTCCCGCCGGGCCCACCGTACGATCCCCTCGCCGCTCATATAAAATGCGCCTTTTTCCTTTGTAAAATTAAAAAACGTCATATTGTATTGTTTACAAAGGTTTTTCCGCTGCTTTCTCCCAACCGTCGATCTTGCGCGATCGACGGCTTAGATTTTATCTTTTTTCACCATTATATGATTTCTCCAATTAATCCTGACCGTTGGATGATGCCATCCAACGGCCCTGCTTCCTCCGCACATCCTCCAATGCAGTTTAACCTATAAATGCAGGATTTCATAACTTTTGTTTGTATTTTGCAGGGTTTAACGTTTTTCGAAGGAGGGTGACGACCCTCCCTCCTTCGATTTATCAAAGGAAATTGTTCGCAGGTGTCAAATTCACGTTTTCATCAGTGTTTCATAAGGCATTGATGCCGTATAACCCTACGCAGCCCTGTGTAACAGCAAAGCACCAAGAATCCGGCACAGTCAAAGAGTATCAGCTGTAGAAGACCAGAAATGTGCCAGCACAGAGAATTGAAGACAGTTTTATGGGGATTACGGCTAAGATTGTTATCAAAAGCCTAATCCCCCAATCTAAAACACAGTCTGCAGAATACCTAAAGTGTTTTAGTGACAGCAAACCCTCCACCGCCACAAAAAGGAGGCGAATTGATTCCTCCCAGCGACTAAACGCCACCTGTTGCCTCAAACCTTTCAAACCAAGGCCGAAGTTATTGCAAAGGAAGATGTTTTGCCTCAACGCAGCTGAGAAGTTACTTCTGCAAGGAACTTAATGCGAGAAATATCTGCAGAGTTATTTCAACCTCACGCCAAACCTCAAAGGTCAACAAATTCTTTCCAGCAGACCTGATAGTTAATGTAAAATAGTTAATACAGAGAACCACCTGTAAACTTCTTCATCGAGCCCCTCAAAGGGCCAAGAAGTCTTGAATCTGTAATAATTACTTTAGCAGATCTTTTATCAGATCTCACCTCCTCATTCTTCTATAAATACTTCTGTAGAAGATGAGAAACTATTGGTCACTGCATATCTGTAGCATGTAAATAGTTTTCTGAAGCTGCTGTAAGATTTGTTTGTAAGAGAAAATACCTAAGTTGAGCTGAGAAGCCTGAAGCTGTAAAGAACCATTGGACTTAAAGATTGTAACTGGTTTGGAACATCAATACAAGCTGATTTATGGGATCCTGGTCTATGTTGACGGTGATGTTATTCTCATTTGTAACTTGTTATTTTGTTTCTGTTTTCATTTTGTTTCATTTTCCACTGTAAAGAACAGTTTAAACAGGGTTAGGGCCTACTGTATATCAGTAACCTTCTCTGGCTGAGAAATATTTACTTGAATGTTTTCTTCCAATCTGTGTTATTTAGGAATGATTTAATTCAGTTTAGACATAGGAATGTTGGCGTTCCCTCGTCTTATTGTCTTAGCTGAATGTCAGTCTTGAATGTTACTTTCTGCATATGTTGTGTGAGGATGAACTGGAAGGAAGATATGTTTAGCCCTGGTCCCAGACTTGTCTACATAACTGTCTGATTGTTTCCCTAGAATGTGGTAAAAGCTGACTAGTTTCAAAGTACTTATCAGATCTTAGGCCATTATGTGTTATCTTTGTGATTGTCTTGAAAGTAGCCAAGTAAGGAAGAGCTAGGAGAGGACTTGTGGTGAGCCCGGCCCGCTAGTTTCTACTCCAAAAGTTGCCTTCAAGCTTCCCTTTGTGTTTTATATGTTTTCTATTGAAAGTGTATCAAAGGCTGGATAGTTTGAAAGTACTTACCAGATCCTGGACTGCTCTTTGTTCTACATCTGTTTATTTCCCCTTCTTAATGTATCATTCCATTCCATAAATCAAACTTTAAAGAGATCCTTAGACATAGATGACTTGCCCCATAGACCACTCTTGAACCTTGTTGTTTCAATTAAAACCCTACTATGACTCCATAGCCCAATGGATTGAAGATGTTTCTTACCTATCTTTCTTAGCTGAATCAATTTTCGCTTTCATTCATCTTCACCCTTCATTTAGACTTCATTCACCTTGATTTATCTTTGTCCAACCAAAGCAAACAAAACCCTTGGTCTTCATAACTAGCCTAATATCATTTCCCTAAAATTCAAAGACAAATCCATCTTTGTACATATTGGAGAGATCCCTCTCCGGATTCAGGAGGGCTAGATCCTAGAATCCCAAAGTTGGTTGAAATGATGTTAACTCTGTGATCAGACTTTTTCCAATCTTGCTTATTACAGAGACCTAACAGAGTGTCATCCGCCTATAACAAAATTTTAGTGGCCAAGGACGTGCCACGTGCAAGCCCCTCATTGGTCCACGTCACCAACACCACAAACCAATAAAAATTCACCCAGTCAATGCCAATGAATTCCTGCAAAGTGTCAAGCTGTGGTAGACCAAAAATTTGAAATTTTAGCCAATTAGGAGAGGCCGCATGGTATCTTGCCACTGGCCCAAAATACATAGTCAACAATTTTTTTTTTCCAAAATTCCCCTGTTTGACAAATCGATTAGAACTCGTTTCTGGGAGCATACGGTCTCGGTTTTGTGCGAAAAAATTGCACCAGATTCAGAATGACAAGATATACGCAAGCACATAGGTTTTGTTCCATTATGAGAACTTTTGTTTTGGAGCATATTGTTTAGCACCAGATCAGTCCTCCCCACTCGAAGCTTTTGGACCTCAAAAATCTCTTTATTTTTTAGTAAATAGATGAGGTTGTAGCTACCTCACCCTTCCAGTCTTCATCCACTGAAAACTACTTGAATGCGACACTTTGAGCCTTTCTTGAAAACTGATGATTTTCCTCGAATTTGGAGACCATGAGTTGCTGTTGTAGATACCATCTTGTTGCAATTTCCCAAAATATGAAGAACAACAACCTGTCCTTGAAGTAATAAAGACATTTTCTGCTCGATCGTCAATCAAAGAAAGCTTAAATAAGTTCAATTTCTTCTCACCTTGAACATTGTTAACACGACGATGTTTAGCATGTCTCGCCTTGTGCTTGGCTCAACCTTTGACCAAATGTGATCACCATCGCCATGTGGAATCCCATTTGAAAGACAATACATTGTGAAACCCACAAGAAGAAACTTTGAACCCAATGCCCTCTTTGTCAAATTTCTTTGGTGCTTTCTCTTTTACCTTAGCACTCTCTTGCACTGGCATCCTGTTCACCACTATTCAACAACGATGCATGTTGCTACAATTTTACCTCATCTTGTTTACCTCTTTTAGGAGGAAACATGTTAGCCTCCTAAATCATCTTATTACAACCATTAGCAACCTTAATGAAATCAAAAATTTCATTTGATGCATCACCTTGAAATGCCTCATTCACAACGTCTTGATGCTTGAACATTAACAAAGCAAAATTTTGACTAGCATTCACAATTCTCTTCATTTGTCTAGCATGCATAAGAGATGAATTCATCTTCTTACTATGCGCTCTAACAATGTACTCAATCCCATTCTTGAACAAGTGAAACTTATTCTCATGGTGATGAAATATTTCTCTCTTATCATAAAGATATGGGCTACCCAAAACAATAACAGAAATATCTAGTGGAACAACATCAAGTTCAAATTCATCAAGAAAGTTTGCAATGATTACAAATCTAAGTATGTGCTTCCTTGTCCCCTTCAAATTTGCATTCTTACATATCCAACCTAAATGATAAGGTATTGGACGAGGAATGGTCTCTAAATTCAACTTCTTGACTAAGTCTTATGAAATAATATTTTCTTGTGAACCACTATCAAATAGGGTGTCAATCTTGGTATGCTTTGAAATAACTCTGGCATGGAAAATCTCAATTCATGTTTCATCATCTTGAGTACTATTTTGACAACTTGAATAACTAGTACTTGCAATGTCCTTTCCTTTCAAACCCCTTGTGGTGATCTTTGTTTCATCTCCGGAATCAGAACCTAAATCATGTGTTATGGTTGCAGATGTCTTCTCCTTCTCCTTATTTTTAAGCTTGTTTGGTCTCATCTCTAGATGAAGTTTCCAACAATGATCTTCATCATGCCCATATTTGGAACAATGTTTTCATGTGATTTTTTCTTTCTCCATCTTGATGGAAGAATTCTTCTTACCTTTACCCTTGAACTTACCCTTTCATTTCTCTCCAGACTCAAAGGTATCCTCACTTGTCTCCTCTGAAACATGTTTCCCTCTTGCCTCTAGATGTGTTGCATGTACACATACTTCATCTAAATTTGAGGATTAAACATGATAATAGTGTATCTTAGGTAACTATGCAAACCTCCATTTTATTTTAACAAAATTTCTTGAGATGTAAAATCTACACCCAAAATTAGTGTTATTCTCCTAAACTCTTGAGTATAGCTTTGCACATTTTGAACTTTACCTTACCTAAATTTTTTCCAGTCCATTATAGTATTTTTCATGTATGCTAATGGATAAAATTGTCTCCTTAAGGTAGCAAAAAAATCATTCCAAGAGGTTGAGACCTTACCATGTTTCTTCATGTCCTCATGAGTTTTGGCTTCCCACCAAATAAGAGCTGTGTTGAGATTCAGCAAGATGATGAGCTTAGTGAAAAGAGTCGCCTTCACTAAGTGGGCCAATAGGCTATTTTTGGCGCAAGTCTATTTTTAGACATGGTGATCATATTTCAGAAGTTGCAGGATGTTATTTGTGGATGGTTGGTCAAGCTGGAAAAATAGATGAAATTCTATTTTTAGAATATTGGACGACGTCTATTTATAGATCGTCAATCTAAAAATAGAAGTGTCGATTATTATTAACTCTTAATAATAATCCGAAAATAAACATCAACTTATTCTCTTGGAGCACGTAGTTTCAGTGCAAAGATTTGGAAAATCAGTGGGCTGAAGGAATTACGCAATTCCTAGGGTTTACTAATGGTTCATGCATGGAGGACTCAATTAGAACTAAAGTGGAAAAGTTATAATAGAGTTGGAAGAGTAGTTACAGGAGTTGTTATTCAGTTTAACTCATTTAATGGAGTTAAACTCAGTTGAGCTAGTTGTATCTAGTCTAAATGAATGATACACTAGTGAGAGTGGAGTGAATTAATTAGTTAATTAATTAAAAAATAATAACTCATTAATCAACTGAACAATACAGTAGTTAACTACAGTGCATGTCAGTTCCAGTGGAGACCCAGTGGAGAGATAGGTGAAAGGGAAAAATGGACTATCCATTGTGACTATAGTGATGCATTGATTGCACCACATGCACATTGGAGTTGCCAATGAGGATTGTGCAGTCAAGGAAAGGGTAATTCGAAATCATTCAGAGCTATTCTTCAGCAGAGATTGCGAAGTGGAGGCAGGCTAGCAGGTGGCAAGAAATCGGTGCATGGATTTGCAAATTTCTTCTGATTAGTGTGTGACGATTGATTGTACTGAGAGCTTGATGTACTAAGCTTTGTATGAGATTATTACATGATCTCCATGATACATAATATATGATAGTTGGGGTTTTTAGCTTCAGGCTTTCCCGTTAAACAACTGTGTTATGTGCGATTGTTTTTATTGCTCCATGTGTTTGCAAATGAATGTTTAATTTCCGCAAAAGATTAAGAGTGGAAGGATTCTATATTTAGCAAGAAGATAAAATATTGTTAGATCAGGAGAATCTGGATATATGCATGCATATTGTATATAATTTCTACATGGTATTAGAGCAGTGTTAAATCTTGAAGATTGCAATTGTGAAGAATTGTTGAGTTTGTGCTGGTGGACAATTCGGATTTGCTTTAGAAAATTCTTGGTGCGACAGTTGAGTATACATTGAAATGTCTTTCAATGGGTTGCGATTGGAGTATGCCCTTGATGGTAGCTCGAATTACATATCCTGGAAGGATAGGATGGAGGTGATGCTAGAGGATAATGGACTGAAGGAGTTCATCGATAGCGATGTTCCTAAGCCGGGATCTAGTGATGCTGCATTACTTGATGCATGGCAAAAGAAGATAGCAAAGACAAGAAGAATTCTGTTGGAAGTTGTGAAGGACCATAATGTGTCCAGCCTTCATGGGGAAGCCACTCCATTATTAATGTGGAAGGCTTTGACAGATTTGTTCCAAAGCGATAGCAACCAGAGGAAGTTGGCGCTGAAAGACAAGCTCAGAAAAATAAAAATGGAGAAGGGTGATAGTATTCCAAAATATCTCACGAAGTTTGTACACTGTAGGGATGAACTGGGAAGTGTGGGAATTATTTTTTATGATGAAGACTTGGTGAGCTTGGCTCTCCTTGGGCTTCCGAAGAGTTGGCATAGCTAAGAAGACTATGTCAATGGACGGGAGAAATTGTCGGGATGGGAGCGACTTTGGTTGGATCTTGTGCAGGAGGAGATAAGGCGGGGTACCAGGGATGGCTCTTCATCGAAGAATGAAGATGAAGATAATTTCACTTTGGCTGCCAAAGAAAGGAAAGGAAAGGGGAATAAATTTCCTTCAAAATCTGATGTTAAAGGCAAGAAGCAGGATTTGTCCAAAGTGAATTGTTTTCACTGTCACGAACATGGGAATTTCGACACTAACTGCCCACAGAAGAAGAAGAACAAGAAGGTTGCTAGAGCTGCAGCTGAAGAGGCCTTAGCCTCGCAATTTGAACTTGATTTCTCTTTGATCGCATGCTTGGTTTCAATCTATATGGGATCGGTGCGGTATCTTGATAGTGGTGCATCTTTCCATATGACGGGAGACAAGGAGTTGTTTAGTGACTTGGAGGAGAAGGACCTTCAAATGCATATAGATATGGGTGACAATGGTCAATACAGTGCGATCGGCATTGGGACCATTACCTTTGAGAGGGAGTCTGGTAATCCATTCCTGTTGAAGGATGTTATGCATGTTCCAGGTCTGAAGAAGAACTTGGTCTCAGTCACAATTTTGGAAGACAAAGGTTATGATGTTGTTTTTAGTGAGGGAAAAGCCTTCCTTTGACATAAAACAATGGGTCAAACCAAGAAGATAGGGATTCGAGTTAAGAATCTCTACAAGCTGGAGGTAGATGGCTATGCTGCAATGGTGGTCAAAGCTAAAGAAGTGGTGAGCCGGGATGAGGGTGAATTATGGCACAGGAGATTGGGCCATCTTCACCATGGCGCTTTGAAGATTTTGCAACAGATTTCTACTGGACTTCCCAAGGGTACTCTTGTGCAATCAGATCAGTGCAAGGGATGTACTATGGGTAAGTTTGTGAAGACCACCTTTCATGAGAAGGAGAATCGTGCTTCGGTGATCCTCAAGAGAATTCACACAGACGTGTGTGGACCTTTCTCGGTTGCTTCAACAACAAAACATAGTATTATGTTATATTTTTTTATGACTATTCTCGTAGATGTTGGATCTTCTTCATGCAGAAGAAGAGCGAAACATTCTCAAAGTTCTGTGAGTTTAAAGCATTAGTGGAGAAAGAGTCAGGGAAGCAACTGAAAGCTCTACGGAGCAATAATGGTGGTGAATACATCTCGGGTGAATTCAAAGACCTTTGTAGCAAAGAAGGAATTCGAAGAGAACTCATACCACCTCATAACCCACAACAGAATGGGGTCACGTAGAGGAATAACATAACGATCATGGGTGTTGCACGAGGGATGTTGCATGACCAGGTCCTACCGATGCACTCATGGTCGGAAGCATGCAACACTGCGTTTATGTGCAAAACCGTTGTCCTCATAGAGTACTTGGCATGAGTACATCTAAAGAAGATTTTACTGGTACGAAGCCTGATATTTCTCGTTTGAATATTTTTAGCTCATCTATTTACATTCATGTGACAAAGGACGCTAGGAAGAAGCTGGAGCCGACTGCAGAAGTTGGGATATTTTTGGGGTACACAGAAACACTCCATAATTATAGTGTGTATTTTCCAGACAGTCGGATGACCGTGGTACGACGGGATATAAAATTCAATGAGGTGAAAGCCATGAAGTTGTCGCTTGGGAGGGAGATACACTTGCATACAGAGGAGGAACTTCTTGTTCCCAAAGATGAGACTCTAGATGTGGAACAGCCACAAGAGGAGATTCATGGAGTGGAGGAGTCCACTCATGCAGAACCAAACATCAGACAAGGCAGAAAGCGGACCACAGAAGCTAAGAGACTGAAGCTTGATGCAGCACAGAATGTAGGAGTCCCTACATCACAATGCAGACAAAGACATCCACCTGACCGATTTACTAGATACATGGCTCTTATGAGCAAGTGTATCGTGACAGATCCATCTTCTTTTGAAGAAGCAGTGCAGGATCCCAGATGGGTAGATGCCATGGTGGAGGAGTATGACTCCATTGTCAGAAACAGTGCTTGGGAGATTGTTCCAAGGCCAGTGGGAAAATCAGTTGTAGGATCAATATGGATCTACAAGGTAAAGAAAATTGTTGATGGGAGCATCGAGAAATATAAGGCAAGATTTGTTGCCAGATGCTTCTCACAAATCGAGGGGATTGATTATGAAGAAACCTTTGCACCTGTCGCACGGTATTCTTCCATAAGGACCATCCTTACTCTCTCAGCGCAGATGGGTTGGCACATTCATCAGATGGATATGAAGACTGCGTTCCTTAATGGGATCATTGAGGAAGAGGTGTACATTGAGCAGCTTGAAGGATTTGAGATCTTCAGCAGCGAGTCACATGTGTGCAGGCTCAAAAGAGCGCTATATGGGCTGAAGCAAGCACCTCGTGCTTGGTACACTCGGATCGACAACTATTTCACTGGACTTGGCTTCACCAAGAGTGAGGCGGATGCAAACCTGTACCAAATTGTGGTGGAGAGTAAGCTTTTAATCATTGTTCTTTATGTTGATGATTTAATACTAACGGGTGATGAGTAGTTGATACACTCATGTAAGGTAGATCTTGCAAAGGAGTTTGAGATGAAGGATTTGGGCCTCCTTCATTATTTCCTTGGATTGGAAATATGGCAGCGGGAAGGTGAACTGTTTGTGTCTCAAGGCAAGTATACCCGAGAGATATTGGAGAAGTTTCACATGCAAGGCTGCAAGCCTATCAACACTCCTCTTCCAGGAAATTGGAGGAAAGAGGATGCTACATCGGCAGAGGTAGTGGATGCCACTGTTTATCGACATTTGGTGGGTTTGCTCATGTATTTAGGTAATACAAGACCGGACATATGCTATGCGGTGAACCAGCTTTCACAAGCGATAGTTAAGCCTACCAACCTCTTTTGGAAGGCAGGAAATGTTGTCCTGAGGTATCTCAGGGGCACATCTGAGTATGGTTTATGGTACAGATAGACGAATGAGGTGAAGTTAAATGGCTTCATGGATGCAGATTGGGCAGGCAGCCCGACGGGCAGAAAGAGAACATCACGAGGGATTTTCAGTATCGGATCTATGACAGTTTCTTGGTACATCAGGAAATAAAGATTTGTGGCACTCAGTTCAGCGGAAGTAATATACATGGCAGCAAGTCAAGGTGCATGTGAGGCTATCTGGATGAGGAATATCCTGGTTGGTTTGTTCAGTTCACATTTAGATCCTACAGTGATACATTGTGATAATCAGAGTTGCATTAAACTCTCAATTAATCCTGTGTTTCATGATAGATCTAAACATATTGATATCTGGTATCATCATATCATAGATTGTGTGCAACGGAATATCATGTTGCTTCAATACATTCCTACGAAAGATCAGGATGCAGATATTCTGACGAAGGCGCTCACCAGGAGCAAATTCGAATACCATAGAGGTAGGAACTAGGTGAAGGATAATCCCTATCTTGTTGAGAGGGAGTGTTGAGATTCAACAAGATTATGAGCTTATTGAAAAGAGTCGCCTTCACTAAGTGGGCATGTAGACTATTTTTGGCGCAAGTCTATTTTTAGACTATGTTTATTTTTAGACATGGTGATCATATTTCAGAAGTTGCAGGATGCTATTTGTGGATGGTTGGTCAAGTTGGAAAAATAGATGAAATTCTATTTTTAGAATATTAGGTAAAGTCTATATATAGATCGTCGATCTAAAAATAGAAGTGTCGATTATTATTAGCTCTTAATAATAATCTGACAATAAACAACAAATTATTCTCTTGGAGCACTTATTTTCAGTGCACAGATTTGGAAAATCAGTGGATTGAATGAATTACGCAATTCCTAGGGTTTACTGGTGGTTCATGCATGGAGGAATCAGTTAGAATTGAAGTGGAAAAGTTATGACATAGTTGGAAGAGTAGTTACAGGAGTTGTTATTCAGTTTAACTCAGTTGAGCTAGTTGTATCTAGTCTAACTGAATGATACACTAGTGAGAGTGGAGTTAATTAATTAGTTAATTAATTAACAAATAATAACTCATTAATCAACTGAACAATACAGTAGTTAACTACAGTGCATGTCAGTTCCAGTGGAGACCCAGTGGAGAGATAGGTGAAAGGGCAAGATGGACTATCCATTGTGACTATAGTGATGCATTGATTGCACCACACACACATTGGAGTGTCCAATGAGGATTTCGCAGTCAAGGCAAGGGTAATTCGAATTCATTCAGAGCTATTCTTCAGCAGGGATTGTGCAGTGGAGGCAGGTTAGCAGGTGGCAAGAAATCAGTGCATGGATTTGCAGATTTATTCTGATTAGTGAGTGACGATTGATTGTACTGAGAGCTTGATGTACTAAGCTTTGTATGAGATTGTTACATGATCTCCATGATACATAATATATGATAGTTGGGGTTTTTAGCTTCAGGCTTTCCCGTTAAAAAACTGTGTTATGTGCGATTATTTTTATTGCTTCATGTGTTTGCAATTGACTGTTTAATTTCCGCAAAACATTAATAGTGGAAGGATTATGCATTTAGCAAGAAGATAAAATATTGCTAGATCAAGAGAATCTGGATATATGTATGCATCTTGTATATAATTTCTACAAGCTGCACTTTCTAATATTATGAAGCAAGCTAGATTTTGGTGACATCATCTTTAATTATTTGTATCCTGCAATACACTTCAAGTTGATGTACCCAATTGTCTAATCTTTCAGCATCTACATCTCCACGTGATAGCCTCTCATTGGTCCACATCACCAACACCACAAACCAATAAAAATTCACCCAGTCAGCGCCAATGAATTCCTTCCAATTGTCAAGTAGTGGTAGGCCAAAAATTGCAATTTTTAGCCAATCAGGAGAGGCCACGTAACAGCCTGCCACTGGCCCAAAATACACAGTCAAGAGTTTTTTTTTTTCCAAAATTTGTCTGTTTCACAAATCGACCAGAACTCGTTTCTGGGAGCATACGATGTCAGTTTTGAGCAAAAAGCGCTAGATTTAGAACGATGATATCTATGCAAGAGAACAGGTTTCATTCCATTCTAAGAACTTTGATTTTTCTGCATATTTTTTAGCACGAGATCACCCACTAGGCTTTCCACATAGCCCATGGTTCACCAAGTTATTGCAATAAATTAAATTAAATGGTGTCATCTACATAGGCAGGGGAATTGCTCGGATGGTCAATAGTGGTCAAAATTCGGCCAAAAAAATTCAAAAAATTTCGCAGTAGCAGTGTTTAAATTATGTTTTTTATGGTGAAAATGGATTCGACACCATCAAAAACCTTTGGGGCACCCAAAATCTTGAAATTTGACAACTATAACATGGATTTACAAAAAATCCTACCGAATTTTATCAAAATATTGCCGGAATTTCCATTATTTTCCAGGAAAATTTGTAGACTCGTTAGACTACGACAAATTAAATTTTCAATTTTCACTTAGGAGTTTTACAATATTAATATAATTTTAACATTATAATGTGAAAATTTAAATAGAAACAAATATATTCTTTAAATAATGGGTTGAAAGGGTTTCAATATTATAGATATTTATAAATTTGTGTTTAAATGGCTTGGTGAATGCTTATTGTAATCGAAAATTAAAGCTAAATGTTCAAAAAGTATATTGAAAAATGATTATATTTAAAATTAGATTAAAACTTTATGTTTAAATTTGAAAATTTAGAATTAATTATATAATTAAATTAAAAAGTTTTGATTGATGATATTATAAATTAATTAGTAAAAAGGTAAAAGGGATAAATTCAATTTATTTAAGTTGTAAATATTTAAAAACAGATAAGGTATTTCTCCATTAAATCTACGTATTAGAGTATGATTCCAATAAAATTCACTTATTTGTTAATGTAAAATATTAAAATTAGATTACTATTTAATTTATTCTATAGTTTTATGATGGGGTACGGTCCTTGCAACATGTGGTGGAGGAGCCTCATGTGTGAACATAGGTGGAGCGAGAGTGAGGGACGGTCCTCCCGGTCCCTTCACCAAAGTGCATGTAATGGGAGGAGTACTATGAACATGATGGAAACTCATGTGAGTTCGGGGGTGGCGATCGGTTAAGGTGCAGGAAGATGAAGGAGCCTGGCATTTGTATCCTTTCTTTGGTCTGGTGTTAGACTTTGAGGTGGCCTACCGGGAGAAAACGAAAGCACTACAGGAGGTTATTCAGTGGGAGTGGCTTGTGTGTGCTCATCGTAGGCATTTTCTGGAGCAGTGCCTCGAGTTGGGCCCTGTTTCAATGTCTCTTTATTATTGTCTGAGTGTGTAAGGTTAGGAAGTCGACAAGAAGAGTGCTCTTCCACTCCATTTTCCCTTGGCTTTTGGTAAGCATGTTTGCTCGAGTTAGCAGGAGATGTCAAAATCAGTAGTGTAGGAAACTCCGTGGGTGGTGGCTGAGAACCTGTTTCAATTTCCAATTTCGTGATCTCCGGTGAGCGCACAACGGTGTTTGGTGGATTGGTGGGTGGTATTAGTGGGGAAAATTTGGAGGTTGGTGGACGTCGCCCTAGGGGAATTCGTGCTCAGTCATCGACTATATTGTAATCTGGGAGGAAGTTCTCATCTTCGTCTCTTACTCAATAGTTTGTGTTGGTGTGGTGGGCGGTCGTTTCGATTTCTTCGATGGTGGTGGTCTATGGTACTCCGGGGGGTCTGGCCTATGGATTCTAAGCACGACTATTTTCCTGCTCTACAAATTATGAAACCCCCTATGCGGTGTGGGCATTTCCCCTCCCCAACCACCCTTAGCTCCGCAAGAGAGGCAACCACAACAATTGTCACCGTGGCACCCTACCAGGGTGGCAAGACTATTGGACGCTCGCAGATGGTTAATGTGGGGGTGTGTTGAGGCCGTGGAGGAGGTAAGTGAAGTTCTAGTAGTGGATAAGGTGTGTGGGTCCAGAAGTCGCATCGTCGGGGTGGAGGAGCCTGAAGCGGAAAGGGGAGTCATGGGTCTAGTCTCCAAAGTGCCACAACAAATGTCAGAAAGTGCATCCAACATTGTTGATTGGAGAACTGTTAGGAAATTATCCATAGCCTAATGGAAAGAGTTGACGCAACAGAGAGATCCCATCATGAGGAGCATGCAGAGCAGATGGAAATGCTTGAAAAAATGCACTATTTTCAGTGCCAAGTCTGGGAGAGAATGATGGGCGTCTGGCAAGGCCAAAACCACCTACCCAAGAAAGTAGAAAATCTGGAGACTTGGTTGGCGCACTTTTAAGGGCACGTTCAGTGTGACTTCCATCCTCCACCTTCTCCAGGAGCAACCTTGGATAACCTTGCCTCTATCACGTTAGACGACTAGTATGCTCTTTGAACAATGTTACCGATGAAATAGGTAACCGCAATGTTACCTGCTTTTTTTTGGTAGCATAAAAAGCACCCGATTTTGAAAAGTGGTGATGCAGAATCACCATTTTTTTTTTTGTGCACATTTTTGACACTCTAATATTTTTATTTATGAAGTACGAATATTTGTTTTAAAATGTTAGTGAATTTCATGTTAATTTTGAAATGTATTGATGCAGCATCAACTTTTTTTTTTTAGAGCGGTGATTTTCATGCTAATTTTGAAACGTATTGATGCTGCATCAACTTTTTTTTTTAGAGCGGTGATTTTCATGCTAATTTTGAAACATATTGATGCTGCATCAACCTTTTTTTTTTAGAATGGTGATTTTCATGTTGGTAATAAAACACAAAACTTAGATAAAAAATATATATAAAAACAATAAAAAAAAACCAATAAAAATGTAAAAAAAACAAAAATAGCTCGTCAAAATAAAAAATTTAAACAAAAATAAATAAAAAAAACAAAAATATTTGAAAATTATATCAAAGGAAATGACAAAATTTGAAAAAAAAAAAAACACATAAATTAAAGAAAAAAAATAAAAATTGACCAAAAAAATTTAAAAAAAAAACATCAAAAACATTTTTTTTCTAACTTATTAAAAAAAACCATATAAAAAAAAAATATATATATAAATATATATATATATATATATATATATATATTTAAATTAAAAATAATTAAAATTACAAAATTTAAATTTAAATTAAAAAATAAATAAATAAATATAAAAAAAAATTAAATTTAAAAAATTAAATTTAAAAATTTAAATTACAAAAATAATAATAATAAGAAAAAAAAATACAAATTTAAAAATTTAAAAAAAATAAAATAAAAAATAAAAATAAAAAATAAAAATAAAAAAAATAAAAAAAAATGAAAAAGAAAATTAAAATTAAAAAAAAAAACTAAATAAACTAAATAAACTAAAAAATTAAATTAACTAAATAAACTAAAAAATTTAAAAAACTAATTAAATTAAATTAAAATTTAATAAATTTAATAAATAAATTCTAAATTTAAAAAAAAAAATAATCTATAATATTAAATATAAAAATTAAACAAATTTATTTTAAGATAAAAGAATGGAATAAAAAAAAAAATTTAAAACTTTTTTGAAATTAAAAAAAAAAAAAATCAAATTAAAATAAAAATATTAAAAATAAAAAATAAAATAAAAAATAAAAAATAAAAATAAAATAAAATATATATATATATATATATATATATATATATATATATATATATATATATATATATATATATGTATATGTATATGTATGTATGTATGTATGTATGTATGTATGTATGTATGTATGTATGTATGTATATATATATATTATTTTTATTTTTCTAAGTCTAAATTCTATTATGTATAATATATTAGTACAAAACTGCACCAACGTCAGCTAGGGAAGCCTGAACGCTGTGCCTGATAGTCAAGCAAGACAAGCATAGTCGGGACTGCCCAGTACGGGAAACCAGTCCATTAATCCATAATGTCTTAGCCGCCCATAAGAGGGAAACCGACTTTAGATTTGCAAAAAACAAAATGAAACTGTAGCTGAAATAAGTAAACTGCCTGTACATCAAAGCAGTGTAGCTAAGATGCATATACTTTTGACTAGAACTGAAAAAAACCTGGATGCTAGAGCAGCTAAGATCCATGAGTAGGCGAGGGGTCTTCTTTGATAATTCTGCAAGTGTACAGCTCACTGCTGTTCACCTGAGCATCACCTGGAGCACTTCCACCACCCTCGCGCGCAATCTCCATTGAAGGCCTGAGCTGAGGAGCAGAGAGAGCAGGGCCGTCCCGTGGAGAGCTGTTGCTGAAGGAGGGAGTGGCCATAGTCGAGGAGCTGGGCGGAGCGAAATTCGGGACAACTTCCCTCAGAGTCACAGTGATGAAAGTGGTGAGAGTGGCATCACAAGAGGTGCATTCAAACCTCAGCTCAGAGCGTTGAGAGGTTTGACGAATTGTGGGACGAAGGGAGCTGACAACGGCTGGAGGCTCAAGGGGAGCGGGCGGGATAGAGATGGCGTCAGGGGAGATGCCAGAGGCATTTTCAGACATGGGAGCAGGAGAGGGAGGCACATGTTGATGAGAGAGCCGACCACGAGTGGAGCCCCTCCGGGCTCTCATGCGCTCGCGGAGGCGGGGCATGATGACAATAGCAGAACGAGGCTGAGCGAAATTCCCCAAGGAGGCAGAGGGAGAAAGAGAAATCTGGCTACCCCCTACCTGAACAGACGAATCCAGAGCAATGCCACTGAGACCACGAAGCAAATTGACAGAGGAGGAAGCGGAATTACCTGTCTGAGCAATGGTGGCAGAGTTCCAAATTCTGCGATTACACCAAGGACTGTGAGAGAAATGGCAATCAGGAGCTGGTTCAAAACAGGCCACAATCCAGCATCGCTTTCCTGTGGTGGTTTTAATGGTGGCTTTAATGCTCGCTGGCGAGCAATTCACCTGCAGAGGCTGAGGAGAGCAGAAGCCGCTCCCTTCTCCATTCAAATCGCAGCGTAAACCTTCCATGCCAAACACAATAGCCATGTCGAGGAGCTGAGTGAGCCTTTCAAGGTAAAGAGAATTCGCATCGGGTGAGAAATTAAGACCATAGTTAATGCCAGTACCGGGAGCCATGTGGGCTGCACCGGCGTGGTCCATCGGGAAGTGGTCTGAGTGCCACGTTCCCGGATGGCCTTTAATCAGCCGCATCCGGCGTGGTGCTATCGCTGTGCACCTGCGCAGTACATTGCTGTAGCAGTGCTTCATCAGGAATACTGTGTAAAGGACCCTGGGTGAGGGTGCCCATACTCTCAGTTCCAAAATTTGCCAACAGATCAGCAATTTTGTTGTTTTCCCTTTTGGTATGACTGAAAGAGATAGCTCTATGCTGCATTAACCAATCACTTAAACGCTTGATTCTAGCCTCCAGACGCCAACTATGGGCAACTTTCTCCGGAGTGGTACCCCATAGAAGTCTTTTGGCAATATTGATCAAAATTTGGGAGTCTCCTTCAATGATAATGGGAAAGAAATTGTGGAGATGAGTCAGACAGAGACCTTGCCACAATCCTTCTAATTCAGCCGAATTATTGGAGTCCCATCCAATAGCTCCATAAAATATGATCTGAGTTTCTCCTTTGTGATTTCGAATGATGCCTCCAAAGCCTGCAGGCCCCGGGTTTCCTTTAGAGGCTCCATCAAAATTTAGCTTGAAAACTCCCTCCGGGGGTGGGGTCCAACAAGGGGGGGGAGAGTGGGGAGGATGGACAGTAGGGGAAGGGGTGAAAGCAATGCGGAGGTTCCAATTTTGCCAAATGGAGATTTCCTTGGGATTGTTAGGATAGTCATCTTCATTCCATGAACGGAGGGCGAGGGATTCCTGAATGTTGCTGCAAAAGGAGGTCCATAAATGATCCAGATTGGAAGCATGATTTTTGAAGATTCGTTTGTTTCTTTATTTCCATAAAGTCCAGAAAACTAGACCTGGAATCAGCGACCACATAGCATTGAGGATGGGAGATAGGAAAGGGCGGGAAGGCCATCTGCGGAGGATGTTGGTTATATCTCCCATGGGTTTAGCCTTCTGACTCCTGAAGCTGCATTTCTCCCAAAAGGTATTAGCTAAGGGGCAAAGCAATAAAAGGTGCTGGATGGTTTCCTCAGACTGAAGGCAGTTGGGGCATTGGGAGGGACCGAAGAAACCTCGTTTAACAAGATTATCCCAGGTAAGAATGCGCTTGTGGCTGAGGAGCCAAAGAAAAGTGGAGACTTTAGGCCAAGTGAGATTGTTCCAAATATTATTCCAGGGAGGATCACTAGGGAGTGGTTTGGGATGCAGAATGGAGTAGGCTTCTTTTGTGGAGAACATGCCTTTGGTGGTATTGCCCCATCTTAGAATGTCAGGTTCATCTGTACTTATGATTTGTCTTTTACGAAGTTCAGCATTGAGAGCTTCTAAGTCGGGGCCGCTGGCTTGAGGCGCAATAACTTGAGGAGCCTTCCACTGTCTGAATCCTTTGCTGTTGGTATCTTGCCATTGATGACAGACCCGGATTTCTTGTACATTGCTGTTGTCATCCATATTGATGCCAGGAAACGCCTCAATAAGAGTAGGATTTTGTTGCCATGAATCCTGCCAAAATCTTGCTGAATCACCATTACGGATTTCCCAAAAGCTATGTTGTTGTATGAGAAGATGATGCTGTTTAGCTGAGTTCCATATGAGAGAGCCCTGTTGCTGCGGAGTGAATCTGATTAGCTCAGCCGAGGGTCTTTTGTTAGCATATTTAGCTTTCCACCACTTAGCCCAAGGAGTGTAAGGTCTGGACGTCCAGTTCCACCAGATGCGAGCAGCCATTACTTCGTTGCTATGTTGAGGATCGCGTAGGTTCAGACCCCCTGCTTCTTTGGGTGAGCAAACCAAATCCCATCTGACTAAGGCCCATTTTCTATTTCTGCCAGATGAGCCCCAAAGGAAGTTGCGTTGCAAAGATTTGATTTGTTTAAGGACCCACTTGGGTGCTGCTAGAACAGAGAAAAGATACATCGCCATTGACTGAAGCACGGATTTGATAAGAACAAGTCTGCTGGCCAGATTTAGAGCTCTAAAAGTCCAAGAAGTAAGTCTTTTCTCTAGTTTGTCAAGAAGCTTGTTCCAGGAGGAGTTCCGGATAGAGGAATCAACCAGGGGAGCACCAAGATATTTGTCCGGAAGAGAAGCAATAGAAAAACCAAGGATGCGAGCAATATTGGCTTGGGTGAGAGGGGGAGTGTTGAAGAAAAAGATCTGGGATTTGGTGTTATTGATGGTCAGACCCGAGGCAGCGGAGAAGAGATGAAGAATGGCTTTGAAGGAGCGAGCTTCCTGCACAGAGGGATGGCCAAAGAGCATGTTGTCATCCACGAATTGCTGATGTGTGGTGACAGGGGCCCCATGAAGAGAGATACCCCGCAAGTGCTGGGAATGGACCGCCTTTTTGATTAAACGGCCAAGACCTTCGGTCATGAGCACGAAGAGAAAAGGGGAGAGAGGATCCCCTTGTCTAATGCCTCTTGAGGGATGAAAAGGAGGAGAGGGAACACCATTGACAAGAAGAGAAAAGGAGGTTGAGGTGATGAGGCTCATAACCCATCTGGTCCACATTTGATCAAAACCAAAGGCATTTAAAGTATGATGAATGTAATTCCAATTCAACTTATCAAAGGCTTTGGATAGATCGAGCTTGAGAAGCATAACTGGTTTTCTACAAGTCTTCAGAGAGTGCATGATTTCATGAGTTAGGATGATGCCATCCAGAATTTGGCGCCCTTCTACATAGCCGGTCTGCTCCGGCGAGATTAGAAGAGGGAGGAGCGGCTTGAGACGATTGGAAATAACTTTGGAGATGATTTTGTATATGACATTACAAAGAGCTATAGGTCTGAACTTGTCCGGAGTGTTGGGCTGATCCTCTTTGGGAACCAACGCAATGAAGGTGGTGTTGAGAGAGGGGAGAAGCCAATGCATAGTTCTGGACTCTTCAACAAGTTGCCAAACTTCAGTTTTGATAAGATCCAAAAATTGGTGGAAGAAGTTAGAGGTAAAGCCATCAGGACCAGGAGCTTTCCCATCTTTGAACTGCGCTACAGCTTCATCCACTTCTTGAGGGGAGACAGGTCTGAGAAGCATTTTGTTGTGCTCCTCAGTGATCATCTTGGGGATGTTCTGAGTGACTTGATGAATATCTTGTTGTCGATTTATTTGAGGCTCTTGCAGAATGCCTTTGAAATAATCGACCAACTCCTGTTGCATTTCTTCATGCGTTTCCTTCCTTTCCCCCTGCGGACTGAGAATGTGACTGATTCTATTCTACATCCTGCGCTGCACAGTGGAGGCGTGGAAGAACTTGGTATTTCTTTCTCCCTCTTTTAACCATCGGACTCTGGATTTCTGTCGCCAGAGTATTTCTTCCTGTTTGTTTCTCTCGTCCAGCTGTATTTGAAGGGCCTTTTCCTTCTCTGCGAGCATCTCCGTCCGGCCCTGAGTAATGATGTCCTGTTGCAGTACTTGCATGCTTTGCTCGAGGATTTTCTTTTCCTTGAAAATATTGCCAAAGACAGTTAGATTCCAATGTTTGATGTGGTGTTTTATGTATTTGAGCTTCTGCTGGAACTGATACATTTTGGATCCCTTTGGGGGCTGAAAGTTTCTCCAGGCTGCCTGAACCATTTCTTTAAAGGAGGGATGAGTCAGCCAAAAGGCTTCGAACCGGAATGGCCTCCTTAAATGAGACCCTATATCCTGCCATTGGAGTAGGATAGGCCAGTGATCCGATCCTGCATAGGGCAAGATGGAACTTGTAATGTCTCCACCTATGTGAATTGCATTGTCGGAAAGAAGAAAACGATCCAGCTTGGAGGCGATTTGGTGACTTCCGGATCTTTTGTTGTTCCAGGTAAAGATACCATTGGAGAAGGGCATGTCAATGAGCCAATTGGTATTGATGAAGCTTTTGAAGTGATTGCTATCCAGGTCTAATCTGGATCTCCCGCCAGTTCGTTCTTCCATTCTCATAATCATGTTGAAGTCGCCCCCGATCATCCAAAGAGGATGGCGTCTGTGAGAATTAAGATGAGTTATGGTGTTTAGGAGCGCCGTCTTACTGCTTTGATCTTGAGGGAAATAGACATTAGTTAAATGTCCATGAATATTGGTGCCGATTGGATGGAAGGTGGCTTGTATAAGATTATGAGCTGCATGGAAATCAGAAAGCTGCATAGAGCTGGTGTCCCAGGCTATTGCTAGGCCCCCGGAGAAGCCTGAGGCATCTACAGCTACTGAACTGCTGCTGGGCCAGGCTTTGGATAGGGTGGCACCAAGCATATTACTGTTACATTTCGTCTCTTGGAGGAAGAGAATTTGTGGCCTTTCTTTTTGAATCATGGATTTGATCATCCGATATTTTCCTGGGCCATTAAGCCCTCTTACATTCCATGATACCAATTTCATGGGTAACTAATTTTCAAGAGGTTTGAAGAACCTGGTCAATTTGGGATATCTCCCTGAATCAACCAACATTTCCCCGATCTGCATGGTGCGCTGCCAATCTGGCTTTCTGCCTCGCTTTTTACTTTCCTTCAGGACTTTCAAGCTATCCCAATGACTTCCTGGTTGGATCCCCAGTTTTTTATGCTGATGTGCTTTGGAGAGTACAACCTCCAACGTTTCGATTTGGTGAGGAAGGATCTTGTCAAATTCTTTCTTTTTGCAGGCATCCTCCAAGCCGATGAGATCCAAATCGCCCAGATCGAGTCCTTCAGAATCTTCCTCCATTAGGGTGGATTGCGGGCTTTCCTGAGGCTCTTTACTACCCGAAATAGGGTTGGAAGAGTTCCCTTCTAGATCCGTAACAATGGGGTTCCAGGACACCTGCTTCGGAATCGAGAGGGGGTCAGGATTTGAAGGGATTTTCAGATGCAGAGTATCTTGAGAGGGTCCGGGGATCGAGGACTTGATCTTGGGGGGGGGGGGGGAGGGTTTACAGGAGCTGAGGAGTCAGGGGTTACCGTGGTTTCATCTGGCAAGGGATTTGTACTGGCTAAGGCGGCAAAGCTATTGCTGGTGAAGGGGGTAGACGAGGAGGGGCTAGGTTTAGAGTTGGGCAGGGGGGTTTTCTTGCTATTTCTCCTTCTGGAAGGGACTTTGGTGAACCCCTCTGCATCTTCTTTGTCTCCAGCATTTTGAGTCTTGTTTTGGGCAACAAGTGGGCAATCTCTGAAGAGATGTCCGTGTGCATGACATCTTCTGCATCGAAACGGTATATGTTCATAGTCCAAAGGTTGGACCCATTCATAATCATCATGAAACAAGCTTACCGCATCTGGGAGGGCTCTATCCAGCTGCATTTGGACACAGATTCGCGCATAAGAGGTGTACCTTCTTAGCTTCGTTTCTTCAGCTATTTTGATGAACTCGCCAAGTCCGCTGCCAATCGCTTGCAGAGATTCCTCATCCCAGTATTCGAGAGGCAGAGAGTAGAGCCGGATCCAGACTGGAGCCCAGTTGAAGTTTTCTTGGTCTGGATTGAACCTTTCCACCCAGTTCTGCAAGTATAACCCTGCCGAGTTAAAGAAATAGGGGCCGCCATCCATAACCCTATTTCTGTCCTCAAGGCAGTTGAAGTCAGCTGTAAAGAAGCCTTTTGGACCTAGTTGCAGACTGACATGTCCTTTTGGCTTCCATTTGGACGCGATCCATCCTTGTAGGGCTTTTTCAGTCGGCCATAGCCCCATAAATTTTCCAATGAGAGCATGATCTCTCATGTACTGAATCCTAGCATTGATTCGATGACTGGGCAGATCGATTTTGGGTCTATCTGGAGCTATTGGTTTGCAGGTCGAAGAGGTAACCTGCGGTGCTTCCTTCTGTGGTTCAGAGTTCGATTGTTGGGTGCCTTCCTTCTTCTGCGCATCGGCCAAATCTGTCATGTTCAAGTCAGAGTCTTTTGTCGTTTTGTGATCCGTGACAGGGGGAGACTGACCGCCTCCCCCCGTTCCCGTTTCCATTGTTGTGTGCAGTACAAGCGATCAGACGTGAGCGCTGTCAGTGAGGGCAGAGGTGCATTGAGGACTAGGGTTTCTGCAGAACGAGAGAAGCGAAAACCCTAGCGGAGCGCGAGTCATTCCTAAGTGTTTTCATTGTTAGAAATGTGTATATATATATATATATATATTAAAAACAAAAAATATAAAATAATAAATTTTTTAAAAAATAACAACAAAAATTAAAAAAAAAAAAAAATATATATATATATATATATATATATATATATATATATATATATATATATATATATATTAATAAAAATTAAATTAAAAAATCAAATTTAAAATCAAATTTAAAAAATAAAAATTTAAAAAGCGGGTGCGGCAGGGCGCATACACCCGCCCGTCCGGGCGTGGCGTGAGAGTGTCGCTTATCATGCTGTGGTCAGACAAACACTCCCGCCCGCCTAGCGGCCGCCTCCGCGGCTGTCCGGTGAGGTGTCGGTGAGCGCTTCTTACCTCCGCCGCTTTCCCCCCCCACCACCGTCGCTTTTTTATTTTAAATTGATTTTTTTTTTTTTTTTTTTAATTTCAAAATTTTTTTAATTTCAATTTTTTTTTTTTTTGGTTTAAATTTAATTTTTTTATTTAAAATATAATTTTTTTTTTTTTTTAATTTTTTTTTTTTTATTAAATTTTGCTTTTTTTTTTATTTAATTGATTTTTTTTTGTTTTTAAATTTCATAATTTTTGTTTATTATTTTAGTTTTTTAATATAATTTTATAAAATTTAATAAATTTTGTATTTTTGTATTTATTTATTTGAATTTAATATTGTTTTTTAAACGTTTTATTTTTTTATTAATTTTTTTTTGTTAGTTACATAAAATTTTTATATTTTTTTATTTCAATTAAAATTGTGTATTTAAAATTAGATTTTTTTAAAATTTAATTTAATTTTTTTTTTTAAATTAATTTGTTTTTTAAATTTTTTTTTTTATTTAATATTATTTTATTTTATTTCTTGTTTTTTTCAATTTTCCATTTTTAATTGATTTTTAAAGTTTTTATTTTAACAATGTTTTTTTTTTTTTTTTTTTTTTTTTTTCTTTTTTCTTTTATATTTAAAATTTATTTTTTCTTTCAAAATTTATTTGTTTATTCATTTATTTATTAAAATTTAATATTTTTGTTTTTAAATTTAATTTGTTATTTTAGTATTTTTTTTTTTTTTTTAATTTAATAAAATCTGATATATATACATCACCCCGATCGGGGAAGGGAATTGAACCTGTGATGAGTGCTATAACAGCCCGCCTCATCACCGTTTAACCAAGACCCATTTTCTTTTTCTTTTTTAAATTTAATTTCTATATTTTATTTTTTATAATTTCCTTCTTTTTTTTAACTTGTTTTTTTTTAATTTAATATTTTTATTTTGTTTTTATTTTTATTTTTTAAATTCTATATTTTTTAAAATTTTAATCTTAAATTTTTTTTTTCCTTAAATTTTAGGTTTTTTTTAATGTTTGAATTAAAAATTTTATTTTGTTTTTATTTTTATTTTTTTATCTTCATATATTTTTAAATTTTAAGTTTTTAAATGTTTTTATTTTTTAAATTTATTTTTTTTCTTAAATTTTAGGTTTTTTTTAATGTTTGAATTTTAAAAATTCAAAAATGTTACTTCTATTTTTAAAAATGCCAAAAATATGACACAATTTTTTTTTTGTTATTCCAGCATCAACTGGTTTTGTTTTGAGGGTGTTTTTTCAATATTTTTTTCAAGAAACAATTTTGTTTTTACCATAATTTTATAAAATGTTGAAATTTGACCTTAAAAAAAAACGAAGTGCGTTCTCGAAGACACACTTTTTGTTTTTGGGGTGTTTTTTCATGCTTTTTTAGACTTTTTGGGCTAGAGTTCCAGTTTTGAGGTTAGGTTACCTATTTGATCGGTAACAATGTTTTTGGTGTTTTTTATGTTCTATTTATATTTTGGTGCCTCTGGCCCTGTCATTTATGGACAATGTCCTTAGTTTCCTTTTTGTATTTTTTTCATCTAGTGCAAATTTTATTCAACAAACCCGGTCGGGGTGAGACCACCTATTTCCTGATCAACTGAATGTACTCCATTTTTCCTATATGAATATAACATCAAATTACAATAAAAATATATTCTATAGTAAAAAAAATCATTTTCAACTTTTTAATTTATTTTATTCACAAAAGGTATAATAACCATTTTTGTAATATTAATATAAAATTAAGACTAATGTAATATTAATGATGGTCAACATTACTGTAAGAAATGTAATGATGTAAAAATCATCAACATTAATGTAATAGTGTTGGACTAATTTAACATAAATATATTTTTATATTGATTATTAACCTTATTAAACTTTCTTCAACTATGGACAACTTCATCAACCCTCTTCAACCACGATCAACCATTATCAACTATCAACAATCCTCCACTGCCATGGTCAAGCATTGACAACCATAGTTAACCCTTGACAACTATGGTCAACCATTATCAACTACCAACAATCCTATACTGCCATGGTCAAACATTTCCAACCATAATTTACCCTTCACAACCATTTTTAATCACAACAAGCCCACATAAACTATAGTCCATCATAGTCTATGAACCTACCCTCACAAATTGGCAAGGTACCAACACAACTTGATAGATATACAATGTGTATTTTCTACCTTTTACATATGAATCAACATGCAAATCAACCTATATCAATCACATACACTAATGTGATTGTGCTAATATCTTATTGAGTGGAGAGGCTCATCATACAACCCACTATGAGGGGATGTGTAAGTTTGTCTGTCCATATGTCCTCCTTTAAAATTATATTCTAAATAGAAAAATAATGTCCGATATAACAAAAAAAATTGAATAGAAGTAAAAAAAAAATGCCTAAGATGTTTAAATTTTATACATTTAAAAATTATTTCAACAAAAGATTTAAATAAACTATTTAAAGATCTATGTTAACTAATTTATGTGGATATCAACTTCATCTGTATCAATATATAGAAAAAAAATTGTTAAATTAAAACATTTTAATGTTGTATATAAAAAAAATCAATGTGGATTATCAATAAAATATTTTCATAAGAATTAATATTGACATATATTTAAAAATATATTAATAATAAAAAACTATTTTAATTTGCCAAATAATATGTCTAGATGTATCTAGATGTACATGTAATATAAAATATTTTAATGTAAATTAAGTATATATTATATATAATTTTAAAAAATTATGTATATATCATGACAAAATTAAGTTTTTATGCTTAAAACATTTATTAGGTCCTATATATATTTTAGTTAATATTCAAAAATAAAATTTAAATAATGAAAAATGATATATTTTATTTTACCTCTAAAAAAATGTAAATTTATTTGGTCCTATATATACTATATTTAACATTAAAAAATACAATTTAAACAATGAAAAATAACATAATGTATTTTTACACTCTAAATTTAAATGCATACTTAAATAAATCTATACTAAAAGATATTATCTAGAATAGATCCTCAATTAACTTTCATTCCCACAAATTGAATAATAGACCACTTAATGTAGACTGATCACATAAACGAAAGGTCAATCATGGCTTCTGAATTGGAAGTTGCCTTCATGTTTTTAATCTCACTTTCGATAGTGCCTTTTACCATGAAGTTTCAATGATGGCTTCCGATTTGGAAGCTGCGTTCATATTTCTATTCTCACTTTAAACAGTGCCTTTTTCTACGAAGTTTCATTCCAATTTGGAAGTTGCCTAATCTCACTTTCGATAGTGCCTTTTACTCCGAAGTTTCAATCATGGCTTTCGAATTGGATGTTGCGTTCATATTTCATAGTGCCTTTTACTACGAAGTTTCAATCATGGCTTTCGAATTGGATGTTGCGTTCATATTTCTGCTGCCACCAAACATATATTATAAATACCCAACGAACTTTCGACGGAGATCAAAAGAGGCTCTTAGTTTTAATCGCTTACAGCACATGGCAATGAACAGCACAAACCAGCGGGAAATTGAGTACGCAGAAATGAGTGTCTTAGATCGAATCCGGAGCCATTTGCTGGATGACTTCGAACCCTCGTCCTGCGAGACGGCCAAGTGGGGGTGTGATACAACAACGATTTGGGGCGCCCAACATGAAAACTTCATCGATCTGGTGGGTAACAGCACACGGGGAACGGAGACGGAAACGGAAACCCTGACCCCCGCCGTTAAGTCTTCCCGTCCCTCGTTCTCTGTCTCCGTTACGCGAGATGAAGTTTTCCCGTGGGAGAATATTCCGATCGGCTGGGGACTAGACGATTCCGTAGCTCTGTGTATGAGCCCTTGCTTATCCGCTTCCAGGACGAAGCTCCCGTCGATGTCCCCAACGCCCAAGGAAGAGCCGGCGACGGAAATCAAGAAGGGAGAGAGCTTTTCTGTCAAACGGGAGGCTGATGTCTGTCAAGAGACGGTAGCCGCGCTGCCGAATCTGAACAAGAATGTGGGGAGGCATTACAGGGGCGTAAGGCGGCGGCCGTGGGGGAAATTTGCGGCGGAGATAAGGGACTCTGCGCGCAAAGGCGCCAGAGTGTGGCTGGGCACTTTCACTACGGCCGAGGAAGCTGCGCTCGCATATGACCGTGCGGCTTACAAGATGCGGGGATCTAGAGCTTTGCTTAATTTCCCCCTCCAAGTTGGGGGCGAGGAGAGTGATACATTTAATAATATGCGGAGGTTAGAAAAAGCAGAGAGTAGTGGTGAGAATGAATCGAGTGGGAAGAGGAAACGTGAGGAAGCGAGCAATGTGAGTGTGAGTGAAGTGGAATGGGATAGAGAACGTCGAATAAGAGTGGAAGAAAGCGAGGAGATGTGTTGGGATATGATGGTTAAAGAGCTTCTACGTGGCAAAATGTCAACACCGCCATTTGCAGCAAGTCCAAGTGGCAATTTCACGAGCTTCGACGGTCTCCTCTCCCCTCGACAACTCATGGTGAATTGAGGCCTTCAGTGCGCCACCTCCTTTTACGGAGCACTGTCATTTTCACATTCTTTTACTATTCATGTAGAGGGCTTATCACGAAGTTCTTATTCTTATCTATTTAATCTATGTTCCTTCAATAATTCTGCATTTTGTGTACTTTCCTAAATTGATTCAGCACAAATTCTAAGCAAGATTTCCAAAATTTTCTGTAAGCTTTTTTCAAAATTTTCATTATTTTTTTAACAAACTCGTTACACTTATAAGTATTACCCGAACCAAATTGCAAATGCCACTCAAGAGTGCTGACCTCCTTGAATGGCAGAAGCAGCGAACCTATTTAAGAAGCTGGCATATTCCTACACCATGCCTCGAAAATAATGTGTGCAATGTGGGAGCCCAATTATCTTGGCTTTGTCTATTAATGTTAGTGAAATTTTCGCTATGGTGAATATTTTTTTTTAAATTAATTCTGAGAATTTGATGATCGCAATAGATCCAGCAATATTAAAATAATTTGAGCACTAAAAATCAAATCTAGATGTCTAAGAATTTTTGTAAATTTTTCAAATCTGAATACAATTTTTTTTTATTTCTTTTGAGATAAAATTGTGATATTGTTAGAAGATGTGTGAGTTTGCCTATTGAAACCACAATATCGTTTAAATAGTGAAAAAAAATTCACCAAAATCCAGTGAAAAAAATTTCACCAATCAAGCAAAATTATAACTTCAGTAAACAACACAAAAATATTGTAATTCCCACATTGCACACATTCTTGGCAAAATTGTGGCCTCTTAGACGATGTTATGTTCATGATCTGAAAGGTTGCATCATGTTGCCCATGTTGCCCTAAGGGATGTGACGACTAATAATGGAGTGGGGACGTGAAAGGGTACATCATGTTGCCTCTAGGGATGTGACGACTAATAATGGAGTGGGGACGTGCCACCGTTACAACGTAGAGTGGGATGTGCTGGAACCACATCATCTTTAATTTTATTGCGGTCAGTGTTCTAACGTCAACTTTCCACTTAACCTTACATATCCGTAATTGAAGGTGAATATTTTGTTGGTTTATGATGGATAAAGTGGTTAAATTTCAAAATCATTTATAGGGCAACATATTGTTTACACGGTGATATTACATTTTTAATAATATATGAATTATATATTAAAAAAAAAAATTAATTCATGCAAGAAGATTTTAAATTTATAAATAAGTTTTGTTATAATATTATAAGTTAATAGTATGGTTTAATTTATATTTTTATTATACATTTATATGACAATATTTTTAATTAATTTATTAATTAAAAAATAAAAATGACAATTATTTTTAAGATATATTTTAATTTTTAATTTTGGAAATCTTATTCCAAAACACACATATCTATTTACTTCAACTCCAATCAATGTGATTATTTATCTCTTTAATTATTATAAAAGTTAAGTCTTAAAAAGTTACAATTTGATAATTTAGATTGGCTTTTGTAATCATCTTTGAAATTTGGTGATAGAAGAATTGTGAGAACCATAATATTTTTCATTGCTAAATTTATATTCTTGTTAAAAAATGGATGTAGCATTTTGAAAAATTTCTATGAAGTTAAAATTATGTAGAGTTTTGGACCTCTAGTGTACCTTAAAACTACTTTTTCTTGGCTAAGAACCCATCCTCCTCGAACTTAAGGAAACAATTTAACAATCCAAGGCCTAAAGGCATGTTGCATGAGTGAAAGCCTTCCTCCCTATCAACCATCAACTGGAAATTCTAGGTGGGGTGGTTTTCCTTGAATATCATAAATGAGTTAACCTACATTTGTTGATATTATGCAAGAAATCAGAGACTTTCATAACCATTCATATTGTTGTTGGACATTTCCAGAAGTGAACAATGTAGTGTTTTTGATCCGTCCTTGTTATGTTTTTTCTTTAAACAGAAATGAGTACATTCTACCACACAATCAGTTACTTCGTAGAAACAACTCCCACTATTCCACCATTAGTAGAACTATTTCATAAATGCCACACCAACCAACATGTCTCTCGAGACTCGAACCCATACTACTTGGGACAGAAATGGTGAACCATACCAACAACAAAAATTATGCAGTTTCGATAATTGATATATGAGATTTTTGATAATTTTGTTTTAATTTATTAGTTTCTATATAGAAATGCATGTTCACTCATCACCATTATTTAAGGAAAATCAAACTACCTAAAATAAAATATTAATAAACTTTCACCTAATATTTTGTTTCTCCTTAAATGATTTTTTTTTTAAATGCCACAAATAAAAGCATAATTTTCTTTGAATTAAAAAAAAAACTATAATATAAAATTGTGTATGTAAAAAAATGCACATCTTTATTACCGTCTTAGATCCATCTTAACTATGGATCTACTAAGCACTTAGAGAGATCAAATCTCTTTTCACTTTAAAAGAGGTTTCTACCTCAAGAGATTTTATCTATGTGAGTGCTTGGTAGATCATAAGTTAAGATGGATCTAGACTCTATATATATATACTAGCAATTGCACCATCACCAAATGTTGCAAAGGAAACACCGTAATATTCTTAAAGAGATCCAATAGTTTCTAAGCAAGATATCTGTAATGATTTTGGTCAATTTTAGTAAAGGTAGGAAACTAAACAACATTGGAAACACCACAAATATCAAACTTTCATTTATTTTGATACAAACAACTTCATGCTAGTTAATTTTTTGCTTTTATTCCTTCTGGCCTATTTTCAAAATGATAGGTGAAGTATATGTTAACATCTTTCCAAATGCTAAAGCCTAATTGAATCATTTGTGTCAAGGGGTGATATTTTCATTAAAAAAAAAATTATACATAACTTGTCATGGTTAAATTTTCAGGTTGGAGATTTCCTTGGGAATGGATCCATTCAAGCTGTTGTTGGAGAGATCCAAGAGGCCCAGCTCTGTGAAATTCAAAACGAAAAAGGGGATTTATCCTATCAAATTGCAGGTGGCCAAGTAGAAGGTGTTGAGTTTCTTCAAACTCATGAGTTCCTGGGGAATTGTGCCAGGAGCAAAGGGATTTTGTGCAAGGTGGAGGGAGGTGAGCTCTAGTAAATTTCCCAGAGAAGGAGGGACTTACCGTGCGAAGCTATTGGTCGAGAGGTTGAGTATCTTCAAAGACTTTAGTCCAGAGAGGACTAGCAAAGTGTCGGATAGAGAATTTGTGTTGAGGTTGAGGGATTGGAGGTTGTTGTAATTCGTGAGGGGTGGTGGGAGAATCCCATACAAGTTTATTGAAACCCAAATGAAGCTTTTCCAAGCTCTGCAGATTGCATAGGTCGGAATGAAGAGGGTTGTTGAGAGATTTTTCTTCGAGTGCGATTTCAGTAACCATACCTGTAGAATTGTCGCAGGTGATTCCATTCCAATTGCAAGGTGCATTGACAGAGCCTATCATCTAGTTGTCCAATGCATTGTGGGGACCATTCTTGAAGCTTTCATTCATTTGCGGGAGGATTTGAGCTTCTTGAGGAAGAGTGTGGCACCATGGATTAACAATAAATGATGTCAAGCTCCATGCACAAACCAGCTAGTTTAGCTTTGAAATCCAACCTACGATGCTCTTAGTCTCCATATTTTTTTCTCTCAAGTCAATAAAAACAATGCTTTAAGCTCTGACAATTTTGCTAGCTGTTGCTGAGACAGTCAAGAAACTAACCAGCAGGCTCACATATTTGACAGAAGTTGTGAAAGCGCCCGTAAATCGATTCAACCGTCATTCAGTTAAACATCAAGAATCGGTTGAGATGAAACAGCTTTATCGGTGTAAAACTAAACACATTATTTTTTTTACCTTAAATTTCAATAAATTAAATTGTATTTCCAAACCAGTTTTACATTAAAATCAAAGTTTATATTCAATAAATAATTTATTGAGTTGTTTTATTTAGAAACCAACTTTATATTGAAATTAAAATTCACATATAATAATTTATATTAATTAATATATCATTATTGATAAATCTATATAAAGTAACTGATGGCATCTAATTTAATTAAAATACATATCATAACTAAATCATAATAAAAATAATAATTTATCAAGTTATTCTTTTTCCAAAAAAAAATTATATTAAAATTAAAATTGAATTTTATACCAACAAAATCAATAATCATCCCTAGTGTTAGGAAATTGAAACAGTACCATTAGCATATTAACAATTTTTTGACATGATTGATTTTAATTGAACCGTTCCTCCATTTTCATCAAATATTTATTGTAATTCTTGAAAAATTCTCTTTATATTTGACCAATACATTTATGTTAACGCTATAACATAGGATGAAGCTTAAACTATGGTTAAATGAACATGATATCCAAAACTACACGATTTGAATTTCCCACCTCGTTTCGTAAGCGAAAATCTATAGAACAATACTTGCGATAATTTATTGTTTTATTGGAAGAAAATAGCAGTTCATACACGCTGTGAGAGAAGGAAGTACATATAATTTATTTGCGGAGAAACGCAAGTGCATTTCGAATTGAAATAATATTCCAAAACTCAAGCAAACGAAATTGAAATTTCCAATCTGATTAACTGTTGGCAACTCTATAGTTGGCGTGGACTCCTCCTTGGGTGCCAGTCAATACGCTAATCTCTCCCATTTTTATCATTGCAACAGCAAATTTTTTCTGCCATGCTACCAGGTTAGAGCCTGAGTTTCCAAAGACGTTGCATTTGGCTTTTGGATTTGTAAGAAGACTTGCATCGGATGTAAACAAACCACGTTTAGCTATAACGTCATTGTAATACAAGTTGTCTAGGATGAATGGTGTTTGAGGATCCATGACCACGGTCGTGTTGTCGTTGTTGGGACTGCCTTGGGGACACTTTTGCTTCAGTATCTGAGCATACGACGGATCAAGGGAAGGGTCAGTGGTATTCGTGCCGTTGAAATTGTAGAGCCTGTTCACGAATGAAGTACAGTGGCCGGATACACCAATTGTGTGTGCTCCTGCATTCTCCCAAACAAAACAAACATGATTATAATCATGGTTTTCGTCAACCATTATTGTCATGTGCAATAACTGACACATTGATGATTCGCAGGTCTCAAAGAGAAAATACCTGACAATGTAACCATCTTGTCCTGGGATAGACCTTTGGATGCAAATATATGAGTTAGCTAGGTTACATTGAAGGTAGGGGGAGGTAGATTTTCGGGAATATTGGAAGATAGTGAAATATTTCCATCCTTCCTTCCTGCTGGAACATCCCACCAGAGGGGATATCGAATGGGCGATGCCTACAATCAGTTATGATATACATTAATAGAAATAATTGAGCATTGATGTCATGGTATCCGATAATTAATTTAATGGTCGTTATATATCTGATGTTTAAGACGAATACCAGAAATGCACTATCTCTAGCCGCAAATGCGACTATATCTGCATAGGACACCTTCTTTGGGCAGATCTTCTCTAATAGCGTTTTCGCGTTTTCAATCATGTTGAATCCTCCAAGACTTGAGTTGTTAGCCAGAGAGTCTTTCTCCGCTACGAACTGCCCAGAAATGGAGTCAATGAGAACGAAGCCATCGCATGATCCCTGGAAGTGAAGGAGCTCGAAATTTGTATTTTGAAAACATTATTCATTCACTGTCATAACTCATAACATAGACGAGTACATTACAAAAATTAATTGAGATACGTACCCTGACAAAACAATCTTGGAAATGCAACCGTATAAGCTTAGCGGCTATTTCAGGAGAGCTACGGAATTCCCTTTTAACCACCCCATACACAATGGGTTCTGCCGCTAGAAAAATATAGTTGTAATAGCCCACTGCAAGGTTGCCGCCTACTGCAGCTTTAGCTATGAGCAGGCGATACCCAGGGTGCCCACGCCTCCACACCGACTCTTATCGCTATTATTCCCGATGACTGTGGCAACTGTAACATATAGAAACAAAAGCATGGCCATGAACTCGGCTATGCTGGCTTTGTAGAACGACCAGAGATAGAATTCGTTTGCGTCTAAAAGTGGAGCAGGAGGGGGGTCTTCATACTCCACCTTCCCGGATCGTGCTTCCTTCTCCATACATGTGACATAAAGGTGGTCAAGAAACAAACCAACAGGCTCACATATTGGCGACATGAAGGCGGTCAAGAAACAAACCAGCAGGCTCACATATTTGACAGAAGTCGTGAAGGTGAAGGTGCCCGTAAATCGATTCAACCTGTCATTCAGTTAAACATCAAGAATCGATTGAGATGACAGTTTTTTTATCATACGGTGTAAAACTATTGAATCGTATAACATTTCATCGGACGTTTCAGACTTGTACAGCGTGGCACTTAGCAAATTTGTTTTAAAATAAGACGCCTTATGGCGTAATTAATTAGAATACCATCGGAAAAACCATGAGTTTTCAAACATGAGAATCCAAAACTACCAATAGTAAATTGAGTATTTTGCCTCAATTTTATTTTATTTTTATTTTTTTGTCAGGTTGTTTGAGTTCTCTAGAGATTACATCTGGCTTCACCTAAGGCTTGAGAAATTGTGACCTAGGGGCATATAAGTCGTCAAAATCACTAGAGGATTGCACATGTCCTAGGCCACACCAACACTTAACACGGCTGGAATTTTTCCCACAGAGTTTCGAATCGGTGACCTTCACATCACAAAGTGACTTAGCAGTACACCCCATCACTATCTATTTTATGCCCCGAGGGAAATTTTATTCTAATTAATAATCTTATTATTTTATTTATTTTTATTTTTATGTAATTTAATAGAGTCAAAACATTTATATAATAGACTAGGACATTACAACATCTTTTCCATATTGTGTTGGAGATCACCTCTTAACCCAATAAATTATTTGTTTAAATCCAATAACCAAACACATATTTCTTCATTCTAAATTATTTTTCATTGTAAAAGCTTTAAAATTTATATATTTTAAATATAACAAAGTTGTACATAAAAATAAATTTTACCAATTTTACAGCTTTCACAATAACGTTAGCCATCATCTCACTTCAAAGTCACCCAATTAGTAAGAATTCATACTTCTTAATTCAATTTTAGATAAATATCATATTTCAGCAGGCTACTATGACTAGGCCTTTATGAAAGATTGAATTATATTAAAATTACCCAACATAAATTTGAAATATTTTTAGTGTATCTCAACATACCTAAGTTTAAAGCTTAATTATACTTTACCATAGAACTTTCACACAAACATTTTGTAACATAACCAATCTCATAAGTAGCATTAAGGAAGTGGGTTTTTTTTTTTTTACATAATTCTAATGTCACTTCTAAGTTCATTGAGACATTTTACTTTCCTAGAGCCTTCAAATGACTATACTCTTGATTAATTCTAAGATTCAAGCAAGAAGTTATGGTAATTTAAAGTTTCTTAAGGGATTTCTCTCTCCTATAATGTTATCTTTTGTAAATGGCATCACATGTGCTAGATGATGTGGAATTTTATGGATAACCCTTGAGTCTCACACTTACTAAGGAAATTTTCCTCCCATTGGCTTATCACATCATGGGAAATCTTCTAGAAGTCATTGTATCACATCTTTAAAAATTTCTTATCATGTAAAAATATTTTCTTATTTTCATTGTATCTCCCATGTGACAAGCTACGCCATCTTATTTTCACATTGCTAGAAATTTTCATTGATCATGACATATCACAACAAAGAAATTTTTTTTGCAATACATTGCATCTTTAGAATATCTCTAACAATGCACCATTTTGTTATTCCTCCTTTCCTACACCTCTCTCCCTTCTATTCCTATATCACATCATTGAAAATGATTTCACATGAGACATATCATTAGGGGAATTTTGAGGTCTAAAATGGGCCTCATAAGAAAAATGTACAACAAAAATAAACTTTATAACAACCAATAGATTCAAGATGATGATGTCAACCATGGGGGATGATTCACCATTTTTTAAATAAAAGGGTAAAAATATTAAAAGATAATAAAATAATAAAACTACTTGTTCAACTCGTATTTTCAACTTATCTCCCAAAATTTTTACTCAAATTTCGAGCGGGAGTACTCGTTGGATGCGAAATTTAATTCCTCATCCAAGGAGTACCCATGTTGCATACTTTCGATGAACTCTACTACACGAAAAATGAGAAATACATAAAAAATGTGATTGTAATCACGCTTTTTTATGTATTTCTCATTTTTCGTGTAGTAGGACCCATCGAAAGTATGCAACATGGGTACTCCTTGGATGGGGAATTAAATTTCACATCCAACGAGTACTCCCGCTCGAAATTTGAGTAAAAAATTTGGGAGATAAGTTGAAAATATGAGTTGAAAAAGTAGTTTTTCCATTTTTCTCTCTAAAATTTGATGATGTCATCAAATCTTATTTGATTTTTTCCACTATTATTTTATAATTTCCTTAGGAGGCCCATTTTAGACCTCAAAATTCCCCTAATGCCTACTAAAAAAAAATTGTGGTGTGATGTCACACCCACAAAAAACTCCATTTGCACAGTGAACTTCTTCCATTCTTCCTTCTTTCCTTTCCTCTCCACTTTTCCCCTTGTTTTCTTCCTTGCGCCCCTCACTCCCTCACATGTCCTCCCCTTTTTCTTGTCATGCCTTCAAATCTTATCATTCATGTGTTATTTTTATCACTTTTCCCAATCTTTACAATTGAGTGACATATTGCAAGAGAGAAAGTTTTTTTTTTTTTGCAATAGGGTGCATCATTGAAAGTTTTCTCCACTGCAACATTATACTTTTCACCCTTTATTTTCCCTTGTTGCACCTATAGACATTTATTACCCTAAAATGAGTTCGTCCCTTCAACGTTGGCAATGGATCAAATTTGTGATTTTTTTTTAGACATGTGTTATGTCATGCTAGACATTTTTGTGACCTATTATGTCATGACCTCAAAAATTTTCCTAGTAATGATGAGGAATCACGTGCATGGAATTTTTGTCATATCTATTATGTTACATGAAATTTATTTTTGTAGAATATGGGTTGTATTGCATGGAAATATACTTTGTGCAATACATGTAAAACAATCAAATCTTACCTGATAAACTTTTAATTTTTTACTAAGTGTTTCCCAAGGCCAAGAAACTCCCTTGAATCCCTTATGATTATTCAACCTTCAGACTAAAATACTAAGATCACACAAGCATGGTTTGAACTAAGTATAATGATTGTGTTACACCATTTTTTGGTCATCTAACATATTATCATTAGATGAACCCAAGTACACCATGTAAGACCAATTTTACCCTAAGTAAAATTGCTTTCACTATGTGAAATAACTTAGTAAAACACCTTTATTAAGTTGTTTATGGTCTAAACAGGAAACCCCAAAAGGAAATAATAAAAAAATATATATTCGTTTATATTTCCTGGTCATATTTAACCCAAAACAAGGAAATCAATTAAATAAATCCTTATTTATTTGATTATTTCCTAGGAATAAGTTATTTAAATCCTTATTTAAATAATATTCCTATTTAAATTTGACTAAATCATTTATAAATAATTAAATAAATCAATATTTATTTAATTATATTCCCGCCATTTCCTTAAAATAATAAATAAATCATTTATTTATTTATTATTTATAAATAAAGGAACTGACCCAAGTCAAAAATCCTTTTCCCTCCAACAAATATAATAAAATATTCCTAAAGGGTGGTTCTAGAATTTGATTAATAATATTTTATTCATGCACCAAATTCTAGACCGCCCTAATATTTTGTTATAAATAAAAGGGTTTTCCCATTCATTAGTCACCTTTTCATTGTATTAGATCACTCTAGATCTATACTCTTGGTCTGACTTTGAGCCATTATCATTGTCACATTCTTCATCACTTGCTTTGTGAGCTCCCTTTGAGTTCTATGTTTGTCTGGGTTTTCTACACCAACAAGAGAGAGAAGTTTTAGATCTGAATGTTGAGGACTTACAAGAACCCATCCCATCAGAGGAGAATTGGAAACACCTTTTCTGTTTCCTCTTTAGGTGCCCTTTTTAATAAAAAATTATTTCAAATACATCGTTCTTGTCTTGTCTATTGGATGCATGGAGCCATCTTTCATTTTTACTGCTTAATGTCTTTTATGCTTAGATCTGGATTTGTGCAGCATTATTTGGATCAACTAACTGCAGATTTAAAGAGATTGGTAGTCATACTTAATGTTTGGGCAATTTTTTATGCGTAGCTAAAGTGGTCTTTTATGACGAAAGATTCATACTAACAATTGGTGACTCCACACTGGTTTTCTTTTGCGACCGCTGTCGTTTTATATATTCCCGCATATCCAACTATTTCAGACCCTAGGGTTTCTCTTCAGTTTCCTGTTTTTCCTATTTTTATGGTACTTTTCACCTCTAAAACCCTCAAACATTAAAATTTTTAACTTCCGTGTGTTTCTGGCCCTATTGCGCAGGTGACAGACATCAGCCGTAGATAAGACGACAATTTTTTCTGAAATCTGCCACCGAGAGACCTGGATTTGTAGGTCACACTTATCGGCCCAAAACTACGTCCCGGGTCACAGGCTTTAGGTAGCGGAAAACAAATCCCAAAATCAGCGACTCGAGCGAAAAAACATGTCAGAAACTACGACCTGACTTTTTTCCAGACTTTTTTCTGCAATTTTTCTGAATTTTTTTTGGGTTTTTTCTGAACCTCTGTCAGGGTTGTCTAACCTCCGTCTTTGCCCGTTTAGACCTATTCTTGCTCTGTTTTACTCAACTATGTGGGAATCTAGCCCCCTAGGGCTTCAGTCCCCTCCCCTATTTGTGGATGAGTTTTAGCTGCTGTAAGTGTCTACATTTTCAGAGTTTCAGCCATTTCTGATACCTCATCTCCAGATCCCTTTAAGATCAGCTACTTTTCCTTTCAAATCACCTCATATAGTTTTGTTTGGGTTTTCCTCTAGGGTCACCTCCTTGTCCCTTCTACCTTTAGCTGATTTCCCCCTTTGTTGCAGCAACCTTGCCTCTGCCTCTTTGTGTTTTCTGCACCTCTTTTTAGCAGATTTCTCCTTTAGATCCCTGTCCCGACCGACCTTAGATCTATTGGCCTCTTTTTAGTGTGTTTTGATTAGATTTTTTCCCTCTTATAGACTAGTTTTGAGAGACCCGCCTCTTTGGGTTAGATTGATGCATTGTTAGCTATTAATTTTCTGTTATTTTACTCTTATTTACTGTTCTCTGTAGATTTATTACGCAGCACACTTTTTCTTTTATTCTCAAAACGTCTGGGTTTAAAAATTAAAATTAACACACGCCACACACTAACCCTCAGTGAAGAAGAGCCTGGTTAACACCGCCTGGCAAAGACTTTAAAATCAATCGACACTGCACCTCTCTGCCCTTGTTTCGACATTGTACTCACTTGATTTTGCATCTCCCTTCCCTTGTCGATTTTTCTTCTTCCCGTCATCCTTGCGCTTCCGAGGTGTTTTTCCCAGAGACTTCTTGGCCTTCACCCTCAGTTTTCGGTTGGTCGACTTACTCCTTTCCCACCGTCGTCGAGTTAGTCCTCCCCTGAGTCCGCACTCCAACTCATCTTCTAATTCTTTGGGTTCTCCCCCTACTCCCGGTTCTCCCCTGTTACCTCCACCATGTCTGGTCCAGGGCCTAATGCTAGTGGAAACCCCGGCCCTAATGTTGGGCCCGTTACTAGCGGAACCGCCACAGGAACTACCCCGACTACTCCCTTGCTCCCCTTCATGGCAGGCCTCAGTCTCCCCGATTTCAATTAGTTGATCAATGATCCTATCTACCACGATGTTGGTTGGCCTACTATGCCAACCAAGCTCCCCTCCGAAATTCCCATGTTCGAAGGCCTTGCTGGAGAGGATCCCTCCAACCATATCCAATCTTTCCACATGTGGTGTTCCTCCCATTCCATTACTGATGATTCCATCCGTCTTAGATTGTTCCAATGCATGCTTACAGGCGAATCTTCTAAGTGGTATGTTGATCAGCCCACTGTCTCTCATACCACCTTTGGGACTCTTGCCCGGGCTTTTTTATCTTACTTCCAGCTTCCCCTTCATTATGACACTGGTATCAAACTTTTGACTTCTTCCTGTCAATCATCTGCGACGCGCCTATCCGATCATGTCCAGGAATGGCGGAGAAGAAAGAGCCTATGTCAATCTCCTACCTTCGAAGACCGTGTCTACATGGACTGGTTCCTTAGATCTCTCTTGCCCCCTATCGGGAAAGATGTCGCATCACATTTTCCTCAAACCGAAAAAGCTGCCCTCCAAATGGTGTTAAAATATGACCTGATCTACGCTCAGACAGGTTATGTTTATATTGTTCTACCTGATCTCCCTAGACCCAGTGATGCCAATGCACCGGGGGCACCTCATGCCGCCGACGGTATCGTTGGAGCTATCTCTCATACATGCACCAAACCTCCCATGGGTTATGGTTTTCCTAGGGGGGGAGGCAGCACCTTCCGCACTTGTTCCCCTCCCGGTAGCACGTCTCTAGGATACGGCATGCCCCCTCTTTTGGCCCAACCTCATACTTACCACACTGTTACCCAACCCCCTTATTATCCGTATCCGCAGCTTGGTGCTCCAGCTCCACCAACATCAGCACCTCTGCCTCCCTTGCCTTCTCAACCCCCGCAACATCAGTCACCGCCCCCTGAACAGCAAGTGGATGCACAACAGGGATTTGTGGCTACCCAACCACCTGATGAACAGGGGACCACTCAAACTTCCCCTTCTAGTTCCTTCGATTACCATATTCTCATGATGAACTCTGATCAATCTTTACCTATCGACCTTAACCTTCAAACTCGGTCTCGTCAGTACTCCACGCCTCTTGCTCCGTCTGTCCCTGAGTCCCCACCTTCAGGTCCTACAGAGCCTCTGTCAACACCCAATGGTCCCTTGCAAATCCCTCCACCCAAATCTGAGGTTCATACCAAGATTCCTAAGGGCCCATTATGCCGAAATGCTGCCTCTGGTCGGGCTGCCCATTCATATAGCATAGTAGATGATCTGGCACAATCTCCTGCTGCCATTTCAACACTAGAACGCCTCCAGTCGTGTCCTTCTCAAAAGAAGGCTCTACTATCTGCCATGGGTGCTGTAGATCCTGCTAATGACCAATTGATAATTTTTTATGCCCATTAGTCAGACCATTCCCCCCTTCCTGCTTCTGTTGCCTTCCAAATTCCAGTCAAAATCCAAAATTCCAACATCGTTCAGTGTATTATTGATGAGGGGGCATCTACATGTGTGATGTCTGCTTCGGTTTGGAAACAACTCGGATCTCCTGAGCTGGCCCCTTCCAAAATCACCCTTTGTGCATGGGATGGCCATGCCTCCTAGCCCATTGGCCTATTCCGTAACAGTCCTATCACCCTTGCGGGAAAGACTGTTTGCATTGACGTTGAAGTTATCGACGCCCCTCTTGACTATAACATTCTTTTGGGGCGTAGCTACACCTATGCCATGTCTGCCGTCCCATCCAATGTCCACCGCAAGATGTTTTTCCCTCATAATGGGAAGATTGTCACCATCGACCAATTGTCATATCATGAACCAAAATCTCAGACCTCCCCTGAGTCCACCATCTCTGTTGTCACCAATAAGCAAACTGTTGATTCTTTGACCACTGTTTCGCCTGGTGTCTACAAATAATCCTCCTTTCTTGGAACCTTCCTGGGTCCTCCCCATCCTCCTGTCTCTAATCCCAGCTTAGCGAATGTTTTCATGATGCAATCGTCTCAGGCTGACCTTAAAGATCCTGCTTTGGCTAGTCAACAACCTCAACCTCAACCTCGCCCGCCGCAACCTACTCCTAGCCCTTCGCCTCAGCCAGCCAGACCTCTTCCTTATGGCCCTTCTCCTACAGCTGGTACCCATGAGCCCCTCGATCCTCCTGGGTCAGTTCCACCAGGTCTCAACCATCTTGAAGTCGCCCCTCCTAGCCATTACCCCACTGGTCAGATACCTTTCCTTGCTCCCCCTCCCAGAGTCTATTCGGTTCCCATCATGGCCACCCTATCCCTCCCCGATTGGACCCTGAGCATACCCGTCTGGTACATTGACCCTCCAGCCACTACCCCTCCGGCCCCCATGACTTCTCCCGCAGCAACAGTGCCTAGTCACCTCAACAGGAACCACCTCCTATTACGACCGCTTCGGGTAAGAATGACAAAACTCGCAGGGGGGCATCAAAGGACAAGGCTGCTCTAAGAAACCCTGCCCCTCCTCGGCCTCCAAAGCATACCATCCAGTGTGCTTTGTGTGATGTTTTTGGTCACGCCACCCATACCTGTCCTGAATTACCTCATCTCAAGCCCATGGTTAATTTCGCGTTCCCTGAGTCCATGGTCCTGGAAGCCTTTGTTCCTTCCGCGGTCGCAGCCAAGAACCCCAAGAATATTCACACCAACCACCCCTGTGTTTTGTGTGATCTCCATGGCCATTACACCCACCTTTGTCCCCGCCTCAAGGAATTCCACACCTCTCTAGTCGTGGTCCGCCAATTAGAGGCCAAGTGTAACGAGTCCACCTCTCCCCTATTTGTGAATTTTACTTCGGCAACACTCCTAGACATGACAACTCCCACTGACATTGCCCCTCCTGATATCAAGATGACAGAGCCTTCGTCCACCATATTTTACCTATCATCATCCATGACACCCTTGGGGAAAATTCCCTCTGAATCCTCCCCTGTTTTTTTGCTTAACCTTCCTTCAGCGATCACCCTGGGCTCAACATCGGTAGATTCTTTATCTGCTTACTCTTCTTTCACCCCTTGTGACGATGTGCATGTGAACCTCTCTTCTCATGATGATGAGTCAGGTAGCTTCGCCACGTCAGGTGTTATTTCTTCCACCAGTCACCCCATCTTCTATCACGATGACTACATTATTGAAAAAATCCCCACCCCTGACTTTATCTATTCCCCCTTACATCAAACCCATATGTTCACACCGCATACACCTCGTGGCCATTACATTGAAACCCCATGTTTGGGTAAGGGGGCACCCTTATTTGAGAGACTAGGAGAAGCAATTCTCCACAACTCTCCTAGTGTATCTAGTCATGTCAGCTTTAGTACCGTTATTCTTCCACATTTAGATGAACCTCTGGCATCCCATATCATTTCAGATCACTCTAGGGATGATACACCTTATCGTTCCTTCATCTTACATCAGCAACCCAGTCTCTTAGACATTGTTGTTGACCAACCTATGGGTTTTCTAGGAGAGCATCAGTTCATTATCTCCAAATCCTCTCTTTGGGATAGTGACACCAGGTATGCCAACCCGAAAACTTAAAGTCCATTTGCTTCATATATGTAGTACTAAAAGAGATTGGTAATCCTCCATTTCCTTTCTCACACTGCATAACCATAACGAAAACAAATGGCACACCACATCATTAAAATGTGTTTAGATTCCCCTTTATATTTTGGCATGACCACAACATGCTTGGGGGCACCTATGCCCCTCAACCATAACCCTCCTCAAAATCAAATTTTCTCACTTACAACACTTTTCCTTGGGGCACCGCTTTGCCTCCATATTCATTCTTGTTCGTGTCGATTTCTGTCATGAGATACCCTATTGTACTCATGTTTTTTATGGTCCCCCATTGGACCTTTACTGTGTGGTAGCACCATCGAGTTGCCCTTGTTTATAGCATCCGAGTTGAGTCATCATCACAGTCATGGAGTCTATCTCGAGTCCCTTTGTATCCCGCCATAGTCCTCCATCCTTCATTGCTTGGTCCCTCTCTCGTGTTGCACATTATGGCCTTCATTACCACTGTCCCCTATCCCTCATGATATTGTGTCAGTCGCTACCAAGCTATTCATGCCCTTTATGCTCTAACAAGGGATGTCATCCATCCGCTACTCAATATCCCCCATTTCATCATCATCATTAGTGACCGTCTGTTAGTCGCTCTACTATTTTCTCTCGTGCCTTAGTTGGGGATCCCTTATTGCCTCACCTATGGCGAACCTCCATCTGTCGACATCAGCTCATTTACTCCAGAAGTCAGGTCTAGAGGGTAGTGTACCTTGGTTCGAGCTCCTTTCAGCATGTTTGTGATCTGTATACTTGATGGTCCAGTGATGCAGCAACAGCTATTGGTGATTCCCGGGTGTGTGTGAGATGTATCAACCCTCATGAGGGGGTGGCCCTGCAGGTAGCCCCCCACATGCCTGGATGACTTCTTCATTTCAGCCTTTAATGTAGCTCCTTACATTTGATGATGTCGACCTCAGCCGCTTGCAACGCCTTTTCGATTTGCATGTATCAGTGAGATTTTGTGAGCCCTTCCCCGTGTGTAGGGGGAATTTGGGTTGTATTTGTATCTCATGTACTAAAATATTATTGTATAATTCCTGGCTGTTATTCCAGGCATAGCATGTATGTGGGATTCATCATTCTATTTTTCTGGCTCGTATTTATGCCAGCATGTACTTTATAGTTCGGTCCCTTGTTTACTAGACATACTATTCTTTTGTACTTTGTCTCGGCGGGCATAGGTATGCCTCCCCCACCACCTTTAGCACAGGAACCACTTCATAAACTAGAGACTTGTTGCACCTGTAAGTCTCGTCTCCTCAGGGTATAGTCCTTTAGCACATTAGACTACCTTCCATTTCTCTCTCTGACTTCCCTCTTGATGTCTAGTGATTGAGTTCTTACAACGTCCTTCGGTCATACGATTTTCTCCTAACACTCGTACATTGGGGGGCAATCTGTTACACCATTTTTTGGTCATCTAACCTATTATCATTAGATGAACCCAAGTACACCATGTAAGACCAATTTTACCCTAAGTAAAATGGCTTTCACTATGTGAAATAACTTAGTAAAACACCTTTATTGAGTTTTTTATGGTCTAAACAGGAAACCCCAAAAGGAAATAATAAAAAAATCTATATTTGTTTATATTTCCTAGTCATATTTAACCCAAAACAAGGAAATCAATTAAATAAATCCTTATTTATTTGATTATTTCCTAGGAATAAGTTATTTAAATCCTTATTTAAATAATATTCCTAGTTAAATTTGACTAAATCATTTATAAATAATTACATAAATCATTATTTATTTAATTATATTTCCACCATTTCCTTAAAATAATAAATAAATCATCTATTTATTTATTATTTATAAATAAAGGAATTGACCCAAGTCAAAGATCCTTTTCCCTCCAACAAATATAATAAAATATTCCTAAAAGGTGGTTCTAGAATTTGATTAATAATATTTTATTCATGCACCAAGTTCTAGACCGCCCTAATATTTTGTTATAAATAGAAGGGTTTTCCCATTCATTAGTCACATTTTCATTGTATTAGATCACTCTGGATCTATACTCTTGGTCTGAATTTGAGCCATTATCATTGTCACATTCTTCATCACTTGCTTTGTGAGCTCCCTTTGAGTTCTATGTTTGTCTGGGTTTTCTACACCAACAAGAGAGAGAAATTTTAGATCTGAAATGCTGAGGACTTTCAAGAACCCATCCCATTGAGGAGAATTGGAAACACCTTTCTTTTTTTCCTCTCAAGTGCCCCTTTTTAATATAAAAATTCTTTCAAATATATTGTTCTTGTCTTGTCCATTGGATGCATGGAGCCATATTTTATTTCTACTGCTTAATGTCTTTTATGCTTAGATCTGGATTTGTGCAGCATTATTTGGATCAACTAATTGCAAACTAAAAGATATTGGCAGCCATAATTGATGTTAGGGCTATTTGTTATGCGTAGCTAAAGTGGTCTTTTACGACGAAAGATTCATACTAACAGATTGTGCTTCTAGGATTAAAGCCTATAAACCTATATTTTTTTAAACATAAATATCCTTTAAACATTGGCCTAGGATCCAAGAGTTTAAATACCCTATAAAATCTCTTAATATTGAACTTTTATTAGCAAACTTTATAGTAAATTGTGGTATTCACATTGGCCTTCCATCTTAAGGATCTAAGTATTCAAAAATTAGAGAGGTATACTTCTATTAGCTTAACCCTTGATGAGTTTTTTGAAATCCTTTCCAACTAAAACCATCTAGGGTTTAAATAATGTTTGAAGTCCCTTTCTAACATAACGCCCAACATTATTTCCATTGGGAAAATGTATCGATAAAATATATATCCAAAAGGGTGAGTGTATCACCCAATCTACTCATGTAAATGGGTGTATATTGTTATATATTAGGAATTGTGTGGCAACATGAGGATTCCTTTGTCACAAGGGCTTATGGTCATACAAAACCAATATTCTACCCTTCTCATTCCACAAAAATTAACACAAACTACCTGACAACAATCCTATAGTCACATATAATCCACAAGAAAGGATCATAATGTAAATGTATAGATTACATAGAGTTTATCGAGAAGTAAATGGTCCTTCATTTTAAACCATGAGTCCCTCTCCATGATCTAAATTCATTATACAATATTTCATTGCTCATATAGCGATTGTAGAGATATATTATCATAACAATTATGAATATAGCAATTTTGTCAAAAATTTAGGAACCAATACTTGTCTTGACTGGAGGTTACAATTGTTCACTTAATGAATCAAAACAAAACATACAAAATTATAATTACTAAACAAACACATTGTTATGGTATCCAATAAATTTCATTATATGTTGTAGCTCATGGGATAATTCTTATCACCAATAAAACCTCTATATTTTCATACTTTAGGGATTATATTATTAAGTAGTGTAACATGATCTCTAAGGATACTTTCTTCCATTTAAATATTAAGTTTAGCATAATTAACAAATTTTGCATATACATTTATTCTTTTACATAATTTCAAAAAATAGTGACACATCTTATTCAATGCATACATAAATTCATAAACGAATCTTGATTTTATTCATTTCAAGGAAAAAATATAAACATTTGTTTGAAGAATCTAATTTCACATCAAATAAGTACCCACTCTACATACTTTCAAGTAGACCCAAATTACGAAACATTCGAAATACATTCAAAATGCATGAAACACATTTTTTCATGTTTTTTCAAATTTTATTTATTTAGATTTACTCAAAAATATGTATATTTGGTACTCATGGGATGTGGAATTAGATTTTGTATCTAATGAGTGCCCATACTGAAATTTGAGTAACTTATAAGGAGATAAGTCAAAAATACAAGTTCTTGTTTTTTCCTTTAAAATTTCATAACTCGTATTTTATTATTTTTACTCTTATTTTATTATATTCCTTAGGAGGCCCATTTTTTACCTCAAAATTCACCTAACTAGTCACCAAAAGGTGTAATTTAGGGCCTCAAAACAACCTTTGAAGTTTGGGACCCAAAAAAATATAGAAGAACTACTAAGAAGATAGAGAACCATTGAGTCAGTGGAAGAGGTGGGTGGCCATCGCCCACACCCCCACCCAGGAAGCAATGGCATCCATTACATCAAGTTACCACATTAGATGGGGAAATTTTTGATGAATTGGCTCTCGTTGCGCCACTTTTCCCGGTTATTAAGTTGTGTTGCCTTGAGCACCCACTTGAGTTGTATGTTTTGTTGAAGAGTATCCTTTGTCTTGGTCGTAATGATCTAATCTCTTGTATCATGTTCAATGCATTCAAGATTGAATTTTGTGGCGGGGAATTATTCGACTATCTATGAGGTGTCCAACAAAGGTGGAAAATATTTTTGAAGAAATCCCACATTAAATACTCGGTGTATGACAAGGAAATGTGACATACTCAATTGAAAAACATTTTCACCCGTAACCTTTGTGATTGTGTAAGGCCCATATTGGAGTGGTATAAGCTTCTTATGAGGTCCTATGAAGTGCTCTTTCTATAGATGTAACCACACCTTATCACCAACTTAAAACTTTTCTGGAACCTAATGTTGTTCATGTTGTTGCTTATACTTGGAACTAGATTTATGTAGGATATGATCAACATGTTCTTGGAGGTGTTGTATCCATTCCACAAATTTGGTTACTCTATCTACCTAAACTTGAATATGGGAGGACTCTACTAGTGATGACAGTAATAGGAATAATTACATCAATTGGGGACAATGGTTGGAACCCCAAGCACACCTTAAAAGGAGAGTAACCAAAAAATTTATGGAGGTCTCTATTATAGCTATGTTAAACATATGGAAGGATTCCATCCCATGTACACAAATTCTTGGAGTTGTACATGCCGTTCATGTGCACAATCATATTGTTGATACTTATGTTTGTCCATTTGTTTGTGGGATGAAATGTAGTCGATCTCATCAACTTGATATCAATTAGAGACCATAGGGTGGACCAAAAGGTATTGAGGAGACTTTTATCTATGTCTAAAATAATCTTCCAAGATAACCCAAAATGAACCCAAAAATACTCAAATAAGAGTTTAGTCGTGACTTCGATTATGATATTCTTCTTGCATGGTGCCAGGAACACCTTGATCTGGGTGGATATTGGTGGCCACTCACATATTTCACTTGAATCCCCAACATTTTTTCCTTTTAGTTTCCTTAATTATAGCACAAATTTCTATTTTTTGTATTTTTTCGTGTCTTAAACTTTCGGAGCCATTTTGAAGTCCTAAAAGACGTTTTCTGGGAAAATGGAGACTAAAAATGTGTATGAATATGTTTCACAGATTCCCTTTTTCACCTCCTCATGGAGATATTTGAAACAAGGTATTATGATAGCTAAATGGAGATCATATGCCAAACTTACCCCAACGGGACCCAAAAATTTTAGTGCTTTGACTACTAGGGTTAGGGTTTCACACTTTTTCTTTATGATAAAAAGGCCTCCAAGCCTCATTGTAACACAATTCAGAAGGAATATAGCCATTAAATCTCTTCTCAGAGATAAGCTATCATCGCCCGAGCTAGTTTTGTTCCATTCTAGATATAAATAGTTTTTAGTAATTATTATTAATTAATTGAAGTTATGTTATTTTGTTTTATCTTTGTGTTTTATTTAAATGTGTATTTAATTTCGTTCATTCATAAATATGGATCACACCTAACCAAAATCATTAGGTGGACTGAAATATGTCATATTAGTATAGGTTTTACACATTAAAACATACTTTCACCTAAGGAAATAACCTAAGGAGCCATTTTTCCTAATTTATTTTCATTAATTAGCCCACCTACATGAGAATAACGCATAAATTCACTAATTTTCTATTATTCTCATAGTTTTACTCATTTAGGTGAAAAATAGTTTAATTTATTTTCATTATTCTTTTCATAGGATAAATCAATAAATCATTTATTGAGTGATTATTTCTTAATCTTTTAAACATTCTCATAGAATTATTTTATTAAATTGTTATTTATGAAATATTTTTAACCTATTTTACCTCCTCACGTAGAAGTAATTTTCTGTGTTTGGACTGCTCAGCATTTGAATTTTGAACCTTGATTTCATGGTTTATATAATACTTCATAACATGTCAATTTCCAATTGCGCTAGCCCCATGGGCTCACCTAGAAGTAATTTAATAAGCCAATTTGCTATTAATTATTTCTAACTATTTTACCTTGTCTTCATTAATTAACTCAATAGAAAATTATTTTTGAGCTATTTAACTAAATAAAGGTCGTTTACCATTATTTTTTACCTTTTCCTCTTACAAATAATAATAAATACTAAATTAGTTAGATCTTGAATTGGTCCAACAAATAGTTTATAGTATTTGATCCCTTCAAATCTAGCTAGCATTTTATTATAGATAGATAGGATTTATTCCTCATTTATCATGATTCAGTTTTATCACCGAACTTATGATCTTATAAATTTAGTGTCTTCTCCATTATAAGTTCTCCACCATTTTTTTTCTTTCTTTTGGATCGTTTTTCCCTTTGGAGAGAGGGAATCACACATAGTAGTAAATATTGTTTATGAACTCTACAATGGAGGAGATCCTTTAACCCACACTCAAGTAGAGATTCTTAACAAGTGACAAAAGTAATAAAAGCTTCTTTGGGTTTATTGGAGCATTGCATATGTTATGTTTCATATTTTTATTTTTCTTTTCCTGTTTATGTTCTATTATTTTATGAATATTTATAAAAATTACAATACTATGTGCCACTCATAGGGTTTATGTCTAAATCCTTATTATTTATTGTTGGACTACTTGTAACCCATGAGGAAGTATTTTTGTTAACCCTTGTGCAGTAAGACATCCAACAGGGGCCAATGGTTTGAACCCCAAGCACACCTGAAAAGGACAGTGGCCAATAGAGCTATGGAGGGATATATTATAGTTATGCTAAGCATATGGAAGAGTTTCATCCCATGTATGCAAATTCTTGGAGTTGTACATGCATAAGATATGCACAATCAACTTGTTGACTACTAATGTTTTCCCATCTGTTTAGGGATGAAAGGAAGTCAATTTGGTCAACTTGGTATCCATTAGAGATGATAGGTTGGAGCAAAAGGTACTGATGTACTTTCTATCTATTTCTAAAATAATGGTTCAAGGTAGCCAAAAATGAACCCAAACATGCTCAAAGAAGAGTTTAACAATGACTTCGGTTGTGATACTCTTCTTGCATGGTGTCAAGGTAGCCATATTAGAGAACTAATTGAAAACCAAAAACACAAAATAATTACCATGACTGGTGGAGGGTAAACCTAACGTGGAATCCATGGGGACTAAATCTTAGGGTGTGTTTGGGGTAGGTAGAGGAGTGTACAACCCCTGTTTCTTGATGGATCATTTAACAATTGCACAAACATTGCATGATCTGATATATAGGTGGGCATCATGTCAAAGATTTGGCTAGTAGGAATGCTTCTAAAATATTGCTATTGTCTTCTCCACATTGGAGTGCCTTTCCAGCCAACTATAATGTGCCTCCAAAATTAGCTTGGAACTCTAACTTAAGGAACACAAAGGTGGCCTAGCTAGAACAAGAATGCATCTTGGAAGTGGAAGTCTAGAATTTGTTTACTTGAAATTATGATTTGGTATGTAGCAGTAGAGTTAAAGTCACTATTGTATCATTATGGTCAACCAAAGGTCTCATGCCCACAAGAGTTAAGAACTATGGTTAGCGCCACAATCGAGGGCCGCTTGAGTTAATCTACAACATGGTTGGTGTTTCCCTTCTTGTACTTGATGTTCAAATGGAGATGTTGTAAGGATGTGGACCTTGTATGATGGTGGTCATTTTGTGATATTCCTTGTAAATACATGGATTTTATAGGCTTGCGGTTAGTGTGGATGACCATCTCATTCCATAGAATATAATGCTTCCTCTACAACATGCTTTCATGATGGAGTAAATATCTTTGTCATAGGTGGGTTATATTTGGATAATATAAAAGAAAACTTTATTGTGATAGGCCACCATATGTCATTTTTGAGTGAGGAATATAGTTGGAGCCATATGTCTGAATATCAAATGGCTATTGTAGGTTTGGTAGGGTGAGGACTAGTGTGAAGAAAAGACAATTTTTTAGATCCTTGAATGTTTTCTGTTGTGATTAAGACCGGGTAAAATTTTCTCTGACTTCGCCCTTGGTCACTTGAATTAAGGGCCAAGCGATATGAGACAACCCCAATAAGAAATTTTAGTAGAAGTAAGTAATGAACAAGAAGCTACAAAGGTTTGTTAGGGTTGATGGGGCTAGCCAATCACCATCCAATCACGAATGACGTGGATCTTGATAGGGTCCACATACACCCCATGTTCACCTATGATGTATCCAAAATACTAAATTCTCTACATTTCAAATGATAATTGTAGAAAATCCTTGAAACCTTTCAATTTCTAATGAGAGAAAAATGATCACAAAAAACACAAGATTTCTCTACCAAACATTTTCATAAATAAAACAATGAACAAAAACACAATCACACATAGAACAAAAAATTTATATTGGGAACCAACTGGGAAAAACCCCTCTTATCTGTACTAGAATCAACTAAGCAATCTGATCTATTTCATAGAAATTTCTTCTAGGAGCTCCTATTTCCTAGTGAAATTTTAAAGAGAAATTGCTTTGCTCAATCCTCAAGCCTTGCACACAAAAGCATTGTTGGATATGTGTTATATTCTTTCCATGACTAGCCCCATGCGCTGTATGTTGCACCGGGCGCAACAGGGGGGTCACAAGGGGGGAGGTATCCCCCACTGTTGGGACCCACTCATAAGCGGACCCACCCATGTTTTTTGCATGAGTTTGCACATGGTTTTGGGGTACGATGGTTTTCGGCCCCTGGTATTTTGTAGATCCGGTCAAGGGAACTACGGTTATGTTCTAATCCAGGGTTAATGGATTGGGATTTATGTATGCTTCGGCATGTATATATATGTGTTGTAACACTAAAAGGAATATAATGAAAAATCAAGCTGGTCGTCCCAATTTGGGATCCAGGGAAAAATCTCTGTGTTTATCTGTTTTATGTTTTATGCTCTCGCTATTGTTTATTTTCTGTTATAAGATTCGTGTGTAGATAATTTTTTTTCAGGGTTAAAACCTAATTTTGGTACTGAGTCGTTTTTACCTAAGGGGATGCCTTGTTGTTGAGGGGTTTTTGTGTTGGGTATGTGTTATATTCTTTCCACGACTAGCCCCACATGATGTACGTTGCGCCGCGCAAAGCAGGCCGCTGGTGGGGTGGCAAACAGCCAGGCCTGGGGCGCCGCCCCAAGAAATTTTTTGGCATGTGTCCCACCCATAAAGTGACCCAATTCCATGTTTTGTGCATGAGTTTGCACATGCTTTTTGGGTACGATGGTTTTCAGCCCCTGGTATTTTGTAGATCCGGTCAAGGGAACTATGGTTATGTTCTAATCTAGGGTTAATGGATTGGGGTTTATGTATGCTTTGGCATGTATATATATGTGTTGTAACACTAAAAGGAATATAATGAAAAATCAAGCTGGTCGTCCCAATTTGGGAGCCAGGGAAAAATCTCTGTGTTTATTTGTTTTATGTTTTATGCTCTCGCTATTGTTTATTTTCTGTTATAAGATTCGTGTGTAGATAATTTATGTTCAGGGTTAAAACCTACATTTGGTATCAGAGGCGTTTCGGATTCAAGGGGACACCTTTGCTGCTGAGGGTTTTTTGCTCGGGCCTGAGGTAGACCCTGTTCAGTGGGAGATCTGCGAGATCGATTCTTGCGGTGAAAGAAGATGGCGAGTGGCGAGAAGATAGAGATAGAGAAATTTAATGGTCAGAGTTTTGAGTTGTGGAAGCTCAAGATGGAGGATCTGCTGGTGGATAAAGATCAGTGGCTCGCGATAGATCCAGGTACTAAACCAACTGCAATGTCGATGAAGACTTGAAGAAACTGGATCGAAGGCTAAGAGCACAATATGGTTGTGTGTCTCAGATTCAGTATTGTTGAATGTATCTGGGGAAGCTATGGTGAAGAATTTGTGGGAAAAACTTGGGAATTTGTACCAATCTAAGACTCTATTGAATAAATTGTTCCTGCGGAAAAAAATGTAGAACTTGAGGATGAAGGATGGAGACTCGGTGACAGAGCATCTGAACGCCTTCAATACCGTGGTAAGTCAACTGTCATCTATTGATATTAAAATATCAGATGAAGATAAGTGCATCAGTTTGTTGTGTTCTCTACCAAACTCGTGGGACAGTCTGGTTATTGCAATAGGTAGCAATACAACTACCTTGAATTTTGATGACATTGTCTCAGCCTTGTTGTCGGAGGAAATGAGACGGAGAAATATGGAGGGCCAGAATAGAGATGCCTTATCTGTACGAGGAAGGTCCCAAAATAGAAACAAGAATAAGGTTTCGAGTGGGAGATCCAAATCTAGAGGGAGATCTAAATCTCCTGGAAATTTTGTAAAGGTATGCTGGAAATGCGGAAAGGAAGGACACTACAAAAGGAATGCAGATCTAAAGTTCCCAGAAAGGAAAGGATTCACGATGCTCCTTCAGAGGAAAAACCACTCCTGGGATGAAGGTGGGGATGCATTTGGCTTCTTCTTCAAATATTGATGTATATCATGAGTCGCCTTAATTCGATCAGGTGCATCCTTTCACTTCACTCCCCATCGGGAGTGGTTCTGCGAGTATGAGAAATATGATGGTGGTGATGTCTTCCTAGGGGATGATAGGAAGGCCAGAATCGTCAAACGTGGAAAGGTGAAGTTGAAGCTATAAGGTGGAAGGATTAGAACACTTCCCAGTGTTTTGCATATTCTTGCATTAGCCAGAAATCTGATTTCTGTAAGCAAGATGGATGATGCAGGTGTAAAAATAGTGTTTGAGAAAGATGCCCGCAAGATGGTTTGGGGAGCATTGGTATTAATGCGGGGAGTTCAGATCGAATCTTTGCATGCTTGCTGCGTAGCACTATTGATGGATGTAATAGTTCTGTGGTCCCTGAAAGTGGGACGGAAAGCCTAGCTGTGTCTGGAGAAAAGACCATGCTATGGCATCAAAGGCTTGGACATATTGGAGAGAAGGGCCTTCAGATACTGCACAGAAATGGCATGGTAGAAGGTATGTCTAATTGCTCTCTGGATTTCGATTTCTGTGAACATTGTGTATATGGGAAGCAGAATCGGGTGAGTTTTCCTTCTGGTGCTAAGAGGGTAAACAAGATATTAGAACTTGTGCACAGTGATGTGTTTGGACCTGTGTCAGTTCCATCACTGGGAAAGTCTGTGTACTATGTTTCATTCATAGATGACTTCTCAAGGAATACATGGATATATTTCTTGGGGAAGAAATCTGAAGTCTTTGACAAATTTAAAGAATTTAAGGCTCTGGTGGAAAACCAGACAGAGAAGAAGATAAAGGCGTTGAGGACAGATAATGGTGGGGAGTTCTGCAAGAAGGAATTTGAAGAGTTCTGTAAGAAGTGTGGCATAGCACGGCAGAAGACTACTCCATACACACCTCAGCAAAATGGAGTTGCAAAAAGAATGAACAGAACACTGATGGAAAAGGCAAGAAGCATGCTCAGTGGTACCGGGTTAGGACAAGAATTCTGGGCAGAGGCAGTGGAGACTGCATGCTATCTGGTTAACAGATCACCTTCATCAGTGTTGGAGGATAAGACTCCACATGAGGTATGGACTCGTAAGAAACCCTCTCTTTCACATCTAAGGGTATTTGGATGTGATGCATATGTACATGTTCCAAAGCAAAAAAGGACCAAGTTGGATAATAAATCTGAAAGGTGCATCTTTATTGGGTATAAGGATGGTTTAAAGGGTTACAAGCTTTGGAACCCAGAAACAAGGAAGGTTGCGTACAACCGAGATGTGTTGTTTAGAGAAGTGAAAGATATTGTTAAACATGAAGTCCTACCAAAGAAACCTGAGAAGATAGAGTTTGAGCTAAAGGAGGATGAATCAGACTCTACAATAGAAGAAGACTCAGAAGATGAAGAGCCACAAACTCTAGCTTTGAGAAGATCAGTTCGGGAAAGAAGGCAACCAGAAAGGTATAGTCCATCTGCTTTCTGTTTAGGTTTTTCCTTAACTATAACTAATGATGAACCCAGAACTGTGAGGGAGGCAGTAGATTCAGAGGATGGAAAACTCTGGAAGGAGGCCATGGTTGATGAAATGGCATCCTTGCACAAAAACGATGCATGGGATTTGGTGGAGTTGCCGGCCGGAAGGAAGCCCATTGGGAGCAAATGGGTGTTTAAGAAGAAGATGAATGTAGAAGGCAAGGTGGAGAAATACAAAGCTCGGTTGGTAGCGAAAGGTTATTCCCAGGTGCCGGGAATTGATTTTGGTGATATTTTTTCTCCTGTTGCCAAAGTTACTTCTATTAGATTACTTTTATCTGTTGCTACTGCATTTGATTTTGAGATAGAACAGATGAATGTGAAGACAGCATTTCTTCACGGGGATCTAGAAGAAGAGATCTACATGAAGCAACCTGAAGGCTTTATGGTGAAGGGTAAGAAAGAACTGGTATGCAGGTTGAAGAAGTCTCTGTATGGGTTAAAACAGTCACCAAGGATGTGGTATCAGAAATTTGATACCTATATGTGGGGACTTGGCTTCACCAGAAGCAAGGAGGATCACTGTGTTTATTTTAAATTAATTGGTGACCGTGTTATTTATTTGGTCTTGTATGTGGATGATATGTTGTTGATTGGAAATGACAAAGAAATTATCCAAGATTTGAAGACCCAACTGTTCTCCAAATTCGACATGAAGGATCTTGGTGCTGCAAACTATATTTTGGGCATGGAAATTAAGAGAGATCGGGAAAAGAGGAAGCTCTGGTTAAACCAAAGGAAGTATGTCAAGACTATATTGCAGAGGTTCAATATGCAGGATCGTAAACCAGTGAATGTTCCTATTCCTATAGGTGTAAAGTCAAGCCTGTTGGGGTTTTGTAAT